>WAAD01037795.1:3191-39079 GCA_013389945.1 Fregata magnificens
TTTCTAGCCAATGAGAAGTTCTTGAAAGCTCAAAGCAGATAACACTTTCTCAAAAAAATTATATTCTCTATATATTGATAAAACTATATGCATTTATTCATCTGTATTCTTATGAGCTAATTCTTAATTATGAATTTATACTCATTTAATTGTTCATATATTCAAAAAGTATGCACATTTGTTCTCCAATCTCATCTGGAAAGCAGCATCAGAATAGCAGTTTATTTTTCATCTGAAAATAGCCTCGGAGCTGGCCTCATCAACCCCATTCTTCTGACCTCTCCATTTTCACATGTCCCATATAAGCATCTTGACTTTAGCTTTAAAATGTTGTGCACTAGCCTAGCCGTACTTCATTGATCCAGTAACCAGCTGTGGTACCAACCCTAACAATGACCCCATCCTTTACTGGAAATAGTTTCCAACAAGCAGTCAGCCTCTTATGTCAAAATCTCCGTCCCTTGACTTTTCCTTTCTTTTTTACTTGGCTAGAAACTTCCAAATAACATTGGAACAGCCAGGATCTCAGCTACACTCAAGTGTAATTACAAAGTTGTCTACCTATCTAATGATGTACACAAAAGTGTAGCCTTTTGGTTACTATTACAGGGGTGACAAACTGATCTTTCTTTTCCCCAATTGTACCTCTTGCTTTTTTTATATCTCCAATGTGAACAGAAAACAAAGTTACTACTATATTATAGTACTAGTAATTAATAGTGTTTTAGTTCTTCACTGTAGTTAATTGTTTGTAAATCTCATATTTTGTTTCTTTATACTGTAATCCTGTATTGCAGAGGCCATTTTTCCCCCTGTATGTTTGAAATTGCACATGATCAATCTGATCTTAAATTACTCTCATTGTATGAGTACATAAAGTACTCATAATCCTATGGTATAATCCTAGAGATGGAATTACTGCAGTTCTATCCCTCACCTTTGGGGTAGGACGTCCTCCTAGAAACATATGACTGCAGCGTGTCTCTGCTGTTCTATGGTTGCCCTGTTTGGCTGTGGCTGGAGATCCCCTGATCTGTAATAACTAATGGGAATAAGGTTTGAGTTTTACTACCTCTCTGCTGTTGAAGTGAAGCCTTTCATTTTGAAAGGCTCAAGAATTCAAACATGCTCCTGATCCTTGAACTGAAATAGCCTGAAATAAATGATTTTGGGGTCATGCTGCAGGAGATCTTTGAAGAGGCAGTGTCTGTACTCCTATAAATTGGCCTAATTCCTACGAAACTGATTTAAATACTGTAAGATTAATAAAATCAGTCATGCAATAAATATAATTATTTTATGTTTCCTAGAACTTGGTTTAAATGCCTTTATTAGTTTTCTTCTAAACAATTTTGAAATAAAAGGATGAATGAAAACTGATTTTTCTCCTCATTCTTTCTTAGATATCCAGTATCTGCCGGGCAGCAGTACATGCTGGTGTAGTCCGCAACCAGGGCGGTTATGTTGATGTTATGCCAGTAGACAAAAGAAAGGTGTACGTTGCTTCCTTTCAAAATGGGATATATTCAGAAAGGTACAGAGCCCAGTTTCAAAGATTACACTTTACCCTTCACCTCTAAGATTTACAAAGTCTTGCATTGTGTCTGTTTGTACCTGGGGCAGTGCTAGAAACCAAACAAACAGGCCAACATGGGTGATTTACAGAGCTTGTGTAACAGCTGTGGTGACTTTGGAGAAGCTGTGGTACCAGAGCTGCCTGCCTCCTCTGAGCTCATAAATCATTACTCTAAAAAGCTGCTTATGAAATAAAATAACCCTCTTGTTTACTTTGCTGGTTCTTTTGCAACTAACACAATATTTGATAAGAAAATTACCTTTGCTTTCTTCGGGATTTTTTAAAAATTAACATTAGTGATTTATTCTGTCCAAGTTGGAGGATCTGCAGTAGACAGATACTAGTAGCTGATGCAGGTTCATTAGTTCATGATGACATGTTCATTACTGCTTTACATGGTATTGAACCAGTGAGCCTGGATGATAAATAATATTGACACACATTAAAATTCACAATCATGAAAACATATTTTTTAATTTTTTTTAATGGTTTGACTGGTTTTAACAGTGTTTTTCTGAAAGACATGGAGTTGCTGTGAAAGTTCATTTAGTTGTATTCAGTGTATTCGTGCGTTCTGTGATGATAAAGCATGGCTGCATGTTGCAGATTAAATTTAATCCCAGAAAGAGTCCCCCAGGTTCTAAAGGAAGAAAGATAAATTACCTTAAAAAAAAATCTTGTACCACTCTTTTAGTCCTGTAAAGCTAAGAATGATAGTTACTTCTGTAACTATAGGCTTTCCAAGAAATTTGTGTGGGAAAAAACCTCCAAAAGTTTCTGTAGAGAACTTGGATGTAGGAAAAGATAGAGTATTTTTTTCTTATTTTTAATTGGGGGTGGGGGGATGTCTTGCCTCTTTCCCTCAAACCTTTCAACAAACCTGGAAACTTGTAAAATACAGATTTCCTTTGCTTAACGGATGACTTAATTTACATATTCTTTGGCCTTTCCACATGACCATCCAGTTCCCTCAGAAAGAGTGCTTCCTTACTGACACTTTTGTTCTCCATTTAAATCTCCTAATTGAGTAGAGATGTAGCCAGGAAAAGCGTTGCAAATTTAATCATTATTTGTACTTTACCATCTTGGTAAAGTTTGGAAGGTCAGTGGTTTGGAAAACAGTCCCATGCAAGTTTTCTGTGAAGCAGCAGATGGATTGTAATGCTGTTGCAGGCAACCTGTTTCATTGTGCCCTTCCTTACTTTCACCTCCATTTCCCTTTCCTTCCCAGATATGCCTCAGACAGTATTTGCAAAAGTCAAAACAATGGAACCATTAAATATAACATGCTAGTTCAGTTTATAAGACAAAAATATTTATTCTAACCAAATTTCATTGCAGTTGGGGTATTTTTGTTTCATTTCTTTTGAAGCCAGATATTTATCCATTCAGAAAGCATTTCCGTTGTTTCTGTAAAATATTAATTCTCTTTAGAAATCTATGCATCAGCATATAAGCAACTAAAAAACAAGTGATCTCCTAAGTCTGCAAGTTCTATCCATATATAGTTATTAGAATAGTGAGCATAAGATGCATGCTTTCTCTTTTTCCTAAAAACTTTTTTTAGTATTTTGCTTCAATAGAACTTTATTCTTTAAACCAGAATCCCTCATCACAAATGATTACTTGAATGTTTTTATGTTATGATTTGTTCCTAATAAGCTGCTTGGAAGAAAAATTAATCTGAAATTTATGTAATTTTTATTTGTAACAGCTTTAAAAAAAATTCTTAGATAGTTAAAGTTATGAGTAGTCACAGGAGGAGTTGCAGGATCCTAAAATTGTATTTAACAACTGGAGAAAGTTGTCATTGGAGTGTTGCAGTCTTAAAAATAACATCAGGAATGTTTTTATGTTTCAGTTTACAGAATCCTCCAGGAAGCAAGGCATTCAGAGTATTTGCTGTTGTTTGAGTCTAGCAAGTAAAATGTAAAACAAGCAAGTGAAACCAGAGCACTTGGAAGAGAATAATAAAGGCCATTTCTTATAATTCCTAAAATTTGTATAAAGCTGTAACATTATTGTACAGAAGATGTATACTGCTTTCCACCAAAAAGTTTAAATTACATATATATGTTAATGAAAAAAATCTGTAAAAGTAAACATGGGAGAAAAATTAGTTTGAAAATCTATAATGATATATAACAATATTTTGAATCCTGTGTTAAATATTGCTATATTTTCTTAGCAGTTACTCCTATACAGTTAATTCAAAGCTCATAAATGTTCTTTGTTTTCTTCATCTGAATATATTATTGTATGGTGCTTTATATATGCCACTAACAGTAACCTTAAAACTATACCATAGGGAGGCCTGAGTTTTTATTTCCAATGTACATAAAAGAAGCCATCCCAATAATTCAATATAATAAATCATGCCTTAAAGTAAAATACAAATATATATAACTTCTTGATGATTTACAGTAGCATTAGCTGTGCAAGCATAAATGAAGAGCTAGACTGTTTTCAATTTCACACTAATCATAAGTACAAGTGCCTATTTTGAAGTGAAATGGAAAATATAAAATATAGGGAAGTCCTGGGTCATATTAGCATGTTTTCCTCTAAAGAAATATTTTTAAGAGACTGGGCCATTCATGTTTATTATTTCTTAAATATGTTAATAAATAAAATGTTTATTGGATGCTGCTAAGCTCTTTAGTTTGAATAACCAATTCGTTATGGCCCAGTCCTTCACAGATATTCAGCTATCTTGGGATGGGCGAGTGAGAGATAGATATATATAACCTTGAAGGATCTGAGAAAATTTTCATATTGAGAAGTGGAGTAACCTGAAATTAAGGAATAAGCTATCAGTTCTGCAATGCAGCTCTGCACACATGCTTTATTTTTGCCATGTGACTCCTTCAATTTACCTAAATTGGGTTTCAGCAAAAACATAGAATTGTACACATACATAAAAATTTGCAAGCTTGAGGCCTTAAGCTGTGCATGGTATCCGTATACTATACATTAATATGAGGGTAAATGTTCAAGAAAATCTTAAAGAAAATGGTAACAAAGGCTAACCTTGCTCCTCATAACCTGGCAAATACTCCTGCAGGCCAGGAAGTATAGTGGTACGGAGCCCAGTGACAATTACGTCATTTGTTGCTTCACCATTTTAAAAACTCATTTATGGTGAACAGCCTTGTGCATTAATTTTACCATATTATGGTATATGAAGAACATGTAGTGGTGATACTATGTTTCTTTCTATGAAAAGTGTATTGGTGCTTTAAGACTGAAAAGCTGTTAAACTTTATTTTTTGTATTTTTTGTTTCTGTTGTTGAATTTATTTCCTTCCAACTTGTAAACTTATTCGTACTCTTCATATTTCAGAATACTAGATTCTGTCTTCTGTTTTGCTACATGTACTACCTCATGTAGTTAGGCAAGCTTTGTTAGTTTTTTTAATCTGTTTTGAATAAAATTAATTTACATAGTAAGAGTACCTTTGACAGCCTTTATTTTTGGATTGTTTGTCCTGCCTCTAGAAGAAAAAAATAACAGCCACCCAAAATTTACTTTTTTTTTCCTGACCTAAACATTGCAAGTGTAGGACCAAGCTAAAAGCTGTAAAGGCAATCTAGGCACACAATTTCCATTAATTGCCTTGGGAGTTTTATGGATAAATCTTCTGGTCATTTTTTCAAGTCTTGACCAGGGTCTTTGGGAACAGCTTGCTTTCTCATTTTAATGGGGAACTCTGTGTCAGGAATTGATTATAAAAAAGCCACCAACTTTTATTCAGTCCAACTCTTTGCTGTTGTGGTAAATGTTTCTAGTGCAAATGTTCCTAGCTACATTTGTTGGGAACAAGCAGGTTTTTATATTACACATTCTTTTTTTGCCTCATAAGACTAATGGTCAACTTGGGAGTTCCAGTTGGGAAATGATGTGTAACCCCTTTTTTTGCAGGTGGTGGCAGAGGGGCATTAAAAGAAGCTTTATATGGATTTCGCAATACTGGCATTAACCATTTTTCAGAATTGAAACCAAAGTGCAAAGTAGACTTTGACTATGATGGGACTCCAAGTCACTCAAAGGCTTGAGATAGATAGACTTGCACTGCCTTTCCTTAAAAGCACCAAAGCAGTAACACAGACAGGCCTTGCAATACCTCAAGTTGGGATTATCAGAACATGAAGTGGAGTAAGGCCACTTCTGAAATTAAGGACACGCAGAACTGCTGGGGGAGACATTTGAAACAAAATGGTGTGAATGCAACCGTAGAGTCCCTTTCCACACAGGCAGGATGCTTTTTTGCAGCCTGGCCTTGCCATCCAGCAGCTCTCCATGTCCCAGCCGTTGACGCAGGAGCCCATGGGAAGCCTGTTGGGTGCTGCAGAGCCTGGGCGGTGAGCTAGCTCCCTGCTCTGCTGACCAGCCAGTAGGGTGCACTGCTTTCTTTGGGCAGAGCAGAGCCTGAGTTGAGGGGAAAAACAAGACAGTCACACCTTCAGTCATAACCACAACTTCCTCACTTTGGGCAGGTGAGTGATTTGAGTCCCATGTGGAAACACAGTTGCCACGCCAAATTTCTGCCTTTTTTCCTCCATTTGTTCCTGATGTCCTTTTTCTTCTGCTGCGTATCTTTGCTTCCTCTCCTCTCTCTCATCTGTAAAGTTTCACCTACATTTGCTGGGAGTTCCTGTGCAAGGGGGCGGGGGTGGACCCTTAGTGCCATAACAACAAAGTTGGTGCTTGGTGGGAGGAGAAGTTGGGGTTACCTTCAACGTGTGTGAATGGTTGCTGTGAGCAGCTCTACTAACCAACACAGTGACAAGAAGAAAGGGAGGTGAGTAACTCTCCTCGCATCTTCTGTTGCACAAATTTTAGACTCCTGTTACATTTCCACATGCAAAGATTCTATCCTATTATAAGTATTCCAGCCAACATCAACTTTTTGAGAAATTCTCTCTCTATATTTACTGTAAGTAATGAGTCATTTCCAAACAGTTGTAGAGTGAGAGCTACACATTGGTATTTTTATCTGCACCAGCAGCAACTGTGTGCCAGATGGTCACAACTAATTCACAGAAAGCCCAAGTGAGTAACTAGCAGTATCAGAAAATTTGTTGTAGCCTAATGAAAAAATATAGAAGTCAAATTTTAAATTCTGAAGAATTGTTTGGTTAACCAAACAGTAACAAAATTATGTTCTCAACTTGAAATGAATAAAAGGATAATCAATAAGAAAGTAAAGCTTAATTCATGCTATTCATAATATTTAGCTTGCCTCCCAGGAAAGACCTATAAGTAGCCAACAAAAATTATTACAAGTGATACATAACAATCCTCTGCCAAAAAAAAAAAAAAAGTGCTGTTTTAGTATGTTGATATCTGCCATTTATAATTTTGAAAGGGCTAAAATATCAAGAAATGTAAGCCCACTAAATGCAGTGGGCCCTTGAAAGTGTATGTGAAGCAGGGGAGAATACATATGAAACTTTTCCCATGATCCTGTGGTATTTCCCATTACGACTTGCTCCATGAGGAATCTTTTCAAAAGAAAAGCATAGGAATCATTTGGGGAGGAGTCAAGTATTTGTCAAGCATAGTTCACTTGCCTGGTGAGCTTTTCAGTAAGGATCAGTTGAGGCTTTTCTCTGCTGTGCTGCATCCCTTCCAGCTGGAGTAGCTAATTTCATAACTAAACAAGAGTTAGTATGAAAGAAAGTGGTCAGACCCAAACAGATAATTCTTTAACAGTCTCTCACCATTTTGATAGCTATATGAGAATATGTTTGCTTTAGGGAACTTGGGACCCATACTCATGTCAGCAGGCAGCTCATAGTACTAGCTGAACATAAACTACGGAAACCAAGAAACATTTCCTAGACTTTGTGGATACTGAGGAATTTTAGAGAGTTTACTGACTTCCTTGTGTCTGATTTCTCCATAGGGGAAAGTCTGATCTAGAGATTATACATAATGTATTTTTGGAACCAAGCCTGAAACACAGGTTGGGATAATGTGTGTAAGTTTGCAGGTTTTTAACTGCTGAAGTACTCAGTTTCAAGTTCTATGTAAATGTCAGACTGTCAGCTGTCTGTGGATTCTCAGCAGATTTAAAAGAAGAAAAGTAACATCAACTTTTTTGTGTGTATTGATACATAAGCTCAGGAAAATGCACGACACTTTACTTCATAAGGCAGAGATGTAACCAAGTTACATAAACAGTGTCTTCTGTGTGGCAATTGCTTTTGAAGTATGTTTTGAATTTGGCTTAAAACTCAGATAACCCAGCTTCCTGTGAATACGCAAGGGAAGGTTTATTTCCTGCAATTTCTGTAGTCATACAAAGGGTCAGATTTAGAAATGTAAATATTTGGAAGTTACAAAGATTATTCATACAGTGCAATATTCTGTTCAGTAATTTATATAAATACTGTATGAAATACTATACTGTCACACTTCTATGTCTTAAGGCTTTTTATAGCATCTGTGGAACTCTAGGGAATTATTCAAGGAATGAAAAGCCTGAAGAGTTTTGATTCATTCAGTGTATAATATGCATCTTACAGGGCTTTAGATATACAAATGATAGCATACATTAGCATTCAGAAAATTGCATATGATTTTATAAAGACATTCATTGTGCATATGGGAAAAGAAGCCACACTGTCAGCCTTAGCTTTAGCCTGTCTTTGCAGTCAGGAATAAATGATGGAAACAGTGTTTTAAATACGGTCACTATTGATATTATTGTTATTAAATGAGACATCCTTGCCATGTATTAGGGGGCTGCAAAAATAAAATAAAATGTGATTCCTGCTCTATGTTAACATATGATGGTAATGTGACACCTGAAATTCGCCATCAGCTGTTCAATGATCTGAGTTAAATGTCTTGTTCATCTTAGCCTGTTTGCTTGGAGACAGATGCCTACATCATTAAACCATCATAGCACTTTGCAAAAAGTACTAATAATGAGTCTTAAATTTTCAGAAGCTAGCAAAAGCCCCCCAGTCAGACCAGCTCAATATAAGGCAGCACAGGAAAATACGAGAGACCAAAGAAGGAAAGTAAAGAACAGGCAGCCAGAACAGCCAGTCATGATGCTCCATATCCCACTATCCACATTGATTTCTGCAATAATTACCCTAGTTATTAAATTCAGTATCTGCCCCCAGTGCTGTATCCAATACTGGTTTTGTCTTTACTAACAATGGGGTGAGGGTCTGAAGGCTAGCAGAAAGTTGTTGGTTAAGAACTGAGATACACTGGCCAAACAACCTGAAGAAGTTTGTAATACTATATCTTTTAATAAGCACACAAAAGACTTCAGTTGCCAGTGGCAATAACTCTTGGGCTTTTAAATCTACTAATTTTATTTAAAGCATAAACATTATAATAAAAAAAAAAGTCAGCACATGCTAACTGTTTAGTAAGAAATTCAGTTGTTCAAAGAATTCCCATTTATTTCAGCTGAACAAAAATTGCTGTAGCTAACACCAGCAATATTAGCAATAATCTCCTTGAAATTTTTTTTTAATATAAAGACTGCTTATGCAGTTTAACAAACTTTATTTGGTGTGTTTGCAGTTATTTCTGAATGAATGTTGTTTATGAAGACAATACCCTTATTAGGAGTATCATCTTAGAATAAATACAAGACCTTGCATTAGATTTGCTTGCATATATTTTTGGAATTACTTCCAAAGGCTGAGAGACTCCCCCGAGTTTGTAGTAATACTAATTATTTTTAGGATGATCAAGAAACAAAAAGTGCTAGGCGGTGGTAAGACTTCCAAACTTAACCTACAGTTTGAAAAACAAGTACTTCAGTTGCTTAATTATTCACTTAGGCTTGTTTATATGCAATGTAAATAACAAGTTTGCTTTGACTTCTCATAAATTGCTGCTACTGTACATCCCAAAGATAAATTGGAAACAGTTGGTAAATAAATCTCCCTGTAGTCAGTTCAATCTTCATTCCATATTTATCTGCTGAAATCCATCTGTTTCTTGTTGGTGGTGGGTGTTTTTTTCCCACTGAAGGATCATGTCTTCTCAATAAGCATTTATTTTATTGTGTCAGAACAACTCCAGGACCTTTGGGACTGCAGGCTGCACTAAGCACAGAAACAGAGCAATCATTTTATGCAAAAGGACTTAGTTTCAGGTTTTGGGTTTAGTACACAAAAAAGTGCATCATATGAATTGATTTAGTGCTTGCTGTACTGGATATGTGATAGGTGATAGCCCTACTCTGGCACAGCTATAACTGAGCCAAGGAAGAATTTTGTGAAGTGCTCTGAGCCCCCCTCTTATCCAGTAAGAATTATGGGGTAAATTAGATCAGTTGCATTTTTTAAATAAAAGGAATAACTAGACAGATGAGTTTGGTGGCTTGCTGAAAGACTTGCCCTTCTGCCACTGATCAAGGGTTTAAGCATGTTATATCAAACATGTTCAATGATGTGCAGATTGTGCAGATGTGGTGATTTTTTTGCTTGGCACTAATGTTAAAACAATTTATATTTGGAAACTTCTGCTCCAGCAGCTTCAAAGCCCACATAATTTTAAAGTAGTTTTCTAGAAGTTACAAGGCAATTATTTTGGAATTTGTTGTTATTTTGTAATATGTAAAGATTTGTCCTAGAAATGAGGAAGTCACACCTTGAACGAGATGTGCTGTTGCATCTACTACACAATAAAAATATCGTTCTTTGATTTAGGACTTCTTTCTGCTAATGCTTCAGCTTAATTTGTAGTTTTCATCACAATCCCTGAAGAAGTACAGTCCAATCAGAACAGCTAAAATATACTTAAGGAAAACCACCATCTCTACCATGGTCTCTCAGAAGACATTCAGCTGTTATTTATCTCACATCAGTACAGCACATAAACAACAACTCAGAACCACTCCTGCAAAAACTGCAGTCTATGACTCCCCAGAAGGCTGAGTTTCCAACCCAGCTAGCTTTGCATAGGCAAAGGACTTAATGTCTCTTGTAATATACTGAATAACTTAACATCCATAGTCTGTCAAAGAATCAGGCTTTAACAAGAAAGTGGAGACTAATTTGCAGCTGAAGGCTAGAATAGCTGAGGTCCCCAAGAATATGAGAAATGCCTCTTACAGGAAAGCAGGGCACTTTGATGTATTAGGAGACAAGCTTATGTGCCTGTGTCACGTGATCCATGAGAAGAACTGGTAGATGCTGCTACAATACAAAGAATAAATCCTAATGAAGATTGATCTCAGTACTTTAAAACTGTCTGGTTATTATCCCAAACCAAATAACCTCCAAATAACATTTCAAAGTTCATTGTTTTTCTTTGGTGTGTAAAAACAGGCAAATACTGAGGTCAGTGGGGCTGAGAAGAAGAATTTGTCTGTAGTTTGACTGGTAGGTGGATAAGAGCTTGCTGAGGTATACTAATGCATGAAAATCTGGTGCAGATTTTAAGGTTCATTCACAAGCACCCAAACTCTCTGTAAACAGCTTTTCAGTAAGCTTTGTTCTTTGTGCAATCAAATCACTTAAATGAGTGTCTATTTGAGTTACATTTACCTGTTTTGTAGGACTGGCAGAGGAAACTGATTTGCAATCAGCTCTTGCAAATATGGTTCTAAAGTTATTTAGTGATTATGGTGAAATAAGAAATATTTCTCATTGTATTTCAGAAATACATCTTCATGCATTGAAACTGCTTATAATACAGAGCTACTCCTCTCAGTACCCTCTAATGAAATAAAAACTATTGGGGAACTGGTACCTTTTAGAACTGCTCTAAGAGTCTGGAGGCGATGGATCACCAAGGTCAAATTCTTCAGAAAACAGGACAAAGTATCCACTAAGCAGAAGGCAGGATGGAGGGTGGTTTGGTTTATAATTTTGCCATAGAAGGTTTCCCAAATTGCTTGGATTAGTTAGCAAGTCCATCTTATGATGTCTTCTAAACTGAACAATCATCAAGTTTCTCTTAATTTCTAGAGCTAGATATTTAATTATTTAAATTTGTAGATATAAAGGTGCCAACCCGTAATTTTATTTTTAATGAATTACCAAGAACTTAAATATGAACTTAAATTCCTGTAGTCTGTTCAACTCCAAACTTCCCTTTGCTTGTTCGTTCCAATCTGTAGTTCACTGTGTATCCCTACCAGTTCATTGATCAGCAATACTCTCCAAACATACAAATTCCTAGACAGCAATGTGTTAGGAGTGAAAATCCAGAGAATATGCATTGGTAAAAGTTATAAAAGATGCAGTAATATGTGGGTTATCCTCACAGTGCAAGGAAGATAGATAATCTGCTCATGAGGAATGCAGTTTGTGTCCCCAAAAAGCCAAAGTAAAGGAAATAGCTTCTTTCAACCTACTGACTAAATGGTTTGTGTTAGCTGAAAGACTTGTTATTCAGTAAAACTTCTGGGTTTGACCCTGGAGTTACTAAAAGTATCTGCACAGTTGAAGTTGCTACCCAACTCTCACTCTCATAACTCATGCCTAGTGACAGAAGTGACTGTGAAATAGTCCTCCCACCTAACCCAGCTGCTTTGAGTCTCAGCAAGAGCATAAATGTCTCTTTTCCTTCCTAGTCAAAGGTGGGAGTTACAAAGAAAGATAAAATCTTGAGAGGATGTCTGTGGTGATACTGCACTGCACAGCAGGGCTAGAGGAATGGCAGACTCCTTGCAGGGCTCTGTCACTGGAAATGTTCATGTGAAATCACAGAGAGGAGAGGGAGGAAGGGAGTCCTGCCATACCATGAGCATGTACAAGGAAGCATGATAACAAAGGCATCTTCAGCACAGTAACAATACTGACAACAGGCAGTTTTTGTGCATTAGGAAATTTAGCAAACTGTATTATGAAGCAGTCAAGCTGTTTATTGTTAGATATAATGCTGCAAATTTCATAAATGAAAGGTTGGGTTATCTTTTCAGCTAAACTGGTGTAAATCATTTAATAGAATAATCCCAGCAATATCTATGACGCTCTTCAAAAACTGGGGTAAGGATAGCTTTGCTTTTCCTAATTATAAGAATGCTTCTGAAAGAAGCAAGTTGTTCACTAAATTATGACATCATCATAAAATTTTAGCTAGGTCAGTATTTCAAATGTTTTTAGTGGAATAATGATCAGCATCACCTGTTCTGAATGATGTCTTATCTTGGTACTAGGTGCTTTAATAAGAAGAGACCTCTATAAAAAGGTAGCTAATCCATTTCACTGGGACATTCAAGTCTAGGATGATCATAGAAACACAGAATGGCTGAGGTTGGACAGGACCTCTGGAGGTCATCTTGTCCAACCCCCCTGCTCAAGCAGGGCCACCTACAGCGGGGCTTCTCAGGACCATGTCGACAGTTTTTGAATCTCTCCAAGGATGGAGACTCCACAACGTCTCTGGGCAACCTGTGTGAGTGCTTGGTGACCATCACAGTAAAAAAGTGGTTCCTGATGTTCAGAAGGATCATCCTGTGTTTCAGTTTGTGCCCATTGCCTCTGGTCCTGTCACTGGGCACCACTGGAAAGAGCCTGGCTCTGTCCTCTTTGCACCCTCCCTTCAGGTTTTTATAGACATTAATAAGATCCCCCATGAGCCTTCTCTTCTCCAGGCTGAACAGTCCCAGCTCTCTCAGCCTTTCCTCATAGGAGAGATGCTCCAGTGCCTTAATAAATTTTGTGGCCTTTCATTGGACTCTCTCCAGTATGTCCATGTCTCTCCTATATCAGGGAGCCCAGAACTGGACATAGCACTCCAGGTGTGGCCTCACCAATGCTGAGTAGATTGAAAGGATCACCTCCCTCAATCTGCTGGCTATACTTTGTCTAATGCAGCCCAGGGTACCATTAGCCTTCTTTGCCACAAGTGCACTCATGTTCACTCATGTTCAACTTTATGTCCTGTCACCCAGGTCCACTTGCTCAAAGCTGCTTTCTAGCTGGGTGGCCGCCAGCATATATTGGTGCACAGAGTTGTTCCTCCCCAGGTGCAGGACTTTGCACTTCTCCTTGTTGAACTTCATGGGATTCCTGTCGGCCCATTTCTTCAGCCTGTCAAGGTCCTTCTGGATGGAACCACGACCCTCTGGTGTCTCAGCCAGTCCTCCCAGTCTTGTGTCATTAGCAAACTTCCTGAGGGTACACTCTCCCCCTTCATCCAGGTCATTAAAGAAGATGTTAAGCAGGCTTGGACCCAGTATAGACCCCTGGGGTACACCGCTAGTTACTGGCCTCCAATTAGACTTTTTGCCACTGATCTTCACTCTCTGGGTGTGGCCATTTAGCCAGTTTTTAATCTACCTCAGCATCTGCTCATCAAGGCCATAATTCATTAGCTTCTCTGTGAGGATCTTAAGGGAGACAATGTTGATCTATTGGCAGAAAGTATCCTCTTCATGCCTTGCCTCTAGTGCTTCCTACTAGTCTGCAAATAATCTGCTCAAACAGTGACTGCAGGATCAGGAAGTTTAATGCAGGGATTAGTTGGTGTTTCTCATTCTTTAGGTGGGGGCAGTCTACAGACACTGACAAACAATATTCTTGATGTTATACTACAGTCATATTTTCATATTATTCTCCATAAAAAAAAAAGTTCAGTCGTGTCATATGACTCTTCAAGCTGGGTATATGCCTGTGACCTTCATCTACCTCTAAACAATGTCCCAACAATGTCCACTGCCAGGAGCCCAAAAAACCCACCTGAGAACATGTCCTTTACAAAATGGGACAGTCTACTGAAAGTGATGACCAGTTTTGCTATTTCAGATGGGTGTTATTCAGTCTTGTAACTACTGTCAGACCTCTTCAGACCTAAAGTATTGTGTCAGTCTATTCATGTCTATTTACATCAGCTGAAGGCTCAATTCAGAAGACTGAATGTAAAAGTGGGAAGCCTTGCAATACCACGAGATAACACTCAGCAAAAAGCAAATCTTTTCTACATTAGCTGCATAAACAAAACAGAGGGATTTGAGTGTGATGAATGAACTGATGTAAGAAAATGTTCTTTGTCTGATTTCTCTGGAACAGCTCTGTGTGGAACAGAGGAAGTGAAGCATTCAGGGTTAGAAATGTTTGAGGAAGTGGCATGAATTATAGAACATTCAAAACAATGGGAGATTATTTCAGAGGAAAAAAAGACTAACAAAGAGGTATACAGATCATTCAAAATACTTCTCTTGGAGGCAGATCATTTGCTTCTCTATCACGTAAGTATGACTGCCTCTCATTTTACTTCAAACAGCCTGAGTAGGACTGTTTATAATTCCATGAGTAGCTTTAGTCTTCTCAGATCTTGCTTCTTTCCCTCCACTACACACATTTTCTCAACAGTCTTATCCCCATACACCTTTTTGGGGTGCTATGCTATGATCCAGTTGGGTGTATCTCTCTGGATGCCAGCTTTTTTGCACAGCAAGCCGACTAATCTTGGTATCTCCTGCTTCTGTGAATAGCATTAGTACACCAAGACACAGGAAGATCTTCTTCCAAGCAAGGTAGAATCTACTTTACCCAAAGGAATGGAGCAGACATGGGAACAGTCTCAATGCAAGAGGCCTCTCTGCCCAAGATATGCCTTCAGCTTGGCATTCCCTGCCTTCTCTTATGTGGGTTGGTCTCAGACTTGGCATGCCTGAATCTTTTGGGGATGAAGTTACAGTTTCTTTGGCTTTCAGACAATCTCTGTGCTTGACACAGCTGACAGCTCCCTAGACCTCTTTCTGCCAGGGCATTTATGCCCTGGTATAATGAACAGAGTTTAGTGGTTTAAGGGACACAGCTTTAGTACAACAAAATCTGCTAAATTTAATGTCATGTGGGAGAAGCAACTCCCTGTAATGGCCCATTGTCCCAGCTGCCTTTGAGATACATAGCTGAAACTTTTCTATCCCTGAAGCTTTTGCTTCATTTTCCACTTTGGCAAACAATGTTACCCAAGAAAAATAACACCAACACTTAATCACAGTGATTTTTAAAAGCTCAAGCCAGATTTTCAGCTGGTGTCAATCAGGCCAGCTCTCTTCACTTCAAGGGAAATTTGCTAATTTACACAAGCTGATGGTATAGTCTACGTTCTTCAAAAACAAACAGAAAATAAACATTGCCAAAGCTTCTTAAAAGGACATCTAATTTGGATTCATAGTCTGTCACCTCCATAAACTTATACAACAGAGCACGCATGATTTCCCATTCCCAGGCTCATTTCCTGGTAAACAACACAAAATGGTAAGGCAGGAAGCAAACAAGATTCTCTTTATATTGATGGTATTTTTAAAAATTTACTACTATTGAAATAAATGTTTCATAAATACCTGGTTATACAATGGAGCGTATCTCTTCCAACATGAAGATTTCAGGAAACAAAGCAGGAGAGAATTGGATTTGCTGCATGGATGGGACAGAAACACTAGCCTGCAATGCAAAGCAATTTTACTGTCATTAATTTTCTTTGACTGTGAGAGAGGAGCTCTTTTGGCAACCCCTGCAGAGCCCCCAGCACACGGGCTATTTATGCGGGCTGAATGCAGAGCCAGAATTTATCCCAAGCACAGTAAAAATAATGGATAATGTAAAAAGCCAGCTGTTTAGAGCAGTCTCACACAAACTAATAGGTACTTGTTTTTATAGACATAGGAGACTCATGTTGAGTCAGTTCTAGGTGATATTTTGCCTGGCCCCAAAAGCATCCCATGGGAGTGTGCTGATTTTTTCTCTGCATCTAGTGAATATTTATGGGGACTGAACAAGGACTTCTTTAAATTAGTTGTGTGGATTTTCTCTCTGCTATTATTAGGTGGAATATAGATTACATCCTGTGATTATGTATGGCATTGCAAAACCTAAACTTTTCATCATTAGCACTGCTTCAGGAACACTCAGAGGGCAAAATAGACACACCTCTTGTTTTCTGTTAATCAGGACAAAAATCCAACAATGCAAAGGTTCCAAAGTGAACCTTAATGAAGCAACAATGGTGGATTTTTTTTATTAAATAGGTACTCATATGTGTTTGTTGGTATATTGCAGCCTGTGCATTTAGAGACAAATTTTCTAAAATGTCTGATTTCTGGACTACAAGGCTAGAAACTACAGATAAGGACATAATATCAGAATAAAACAACACCTAATGCATCTAGTCCTTTGGAAACCTGTCCCTTGTAGAAGGCACTAGATGAGATCAGAGGTCTTTTGAAAATCTAGTCATTATAATATATCCTTCTGGGAAAGAAAATTGCTACACCAAATCATGAACACATTTAAACTGCAGTAATGAAACTAACAATGTGATAGTTATATTTCTTCCTGTTCATTTCATCAGCCTTTCTTGATTGTAAAATTTTTATTGGTAATAGCAAACCAGTATTTGTATATCTATGCAGAAAATACTTAGGCGTGGGGAAAGGAGGAGGATGAGCAAAAAAGAGAAAAAAGGAAATATATCTTTTATATACTGGTGGCTTTATTTCTATATTAAAAGATGAGTGACAATTGTTGCACTTTATATTTTTGTGAATTGCCCACAAACTGATCATGATTTTCTGTAACTGTGGTTGTTACTCTCAAGAATTGTCCCAGTATCTTGTGAACAAATTTTGGTCTTTCTGGTTTTTTCCAACCCTGTGCTGTATCTTTACTCTGCAACTACCTTTCAAAGAGACAACAGAAAAGGAGAATAGTGAGGAGTCCTGAATACTGCTGTACATACGTGAATAACCTTCACAGAAGGCTGACCTGATACTTGAGGTGAATTTTTATTTCTTAAAGTTACAAAGGTCAGGAAAATGCAACACGCCAGTGAAACTCAGGCTAACGCTTGTCATCAGGATTTATCTTACACTGCATTATAACACCTGGCACGTGTGGCTTAGAAGAAAAGAGCACTCCACATCTCCCTAAGAACTGGTGTGTGGGAAAGGGCTAGGTAGCCAGTAGGCCAATTTCATAAGACTCTTCTCAGCCAGGAACAGCATGCCTATGGTTATGCCAGTCACCATTAACACCAGGCAGAAATGACAGTACAAGGAAATACGAATGCTACAAACCAAAGATGAACAAAGTAGTTGACAGATTGAGAGACAGATACACAAAAATTGAAAGAAAAATAAAATAATTTATGGTTCTCGATACTTTTGATAAGTTCCAGGAGGCTGTCCTTTAGTTTCATAAAGCTGAAAGACTGTCAGCCTTTTCCTGTGGCTCTCACAGATGGGTTTTATGCAAAATTTTACCTGTGGGCATTGCTTTTCCTGAGTGCAGCCTGCAGCTGGGAACCTGCCTCCCCTTTTTCTTTGGCTTATGATTTTTTTTATTCCTTTCTTTCTGTCACAGAGATTCATGCAACCTAATACTTAAGGTAGCTTAACACTTCTCTTAAGGATTATTGATTTTCCTCACCTGACTTCAGAAATGTTGCTGATCGTTGGGAATGGACAGCCAGAAGCATTTTCTAATCAGTCAGTAAATAAAATACACTAACAATTAGCCTGGCATTTACTTCTTTGAAATCCAACCATTTAACTACTGTAAAAAAAAATATACCATTGTCTGCTGAGGTGGTTTTCAAATCTCAGTAATAGCTTTGTACGTGGAATACTGTAATTCACATAAGCATTATTAACCATCACATTTCACAGAATCACAAAATAGATGAGGTGGGGAAGGACCCCTGGAAGTCACATGGTCCACGCCCCCCTCTCAAGCAGGGCCATCTAGAGCTGGTTGCCCAGGGCCATGTCCAGGTGGCTTTTGAATATCTCCAAGGATGGAGACTCCACAACCTCTGAGGGCAACATGTGCCAGTGCTCAGTCATTTAATGCAAACATACAATGGAAAACAAAATACACAGGACACTACCACTTTTAAGAGTAAAAAATATTACAAAATATTCTGAGGTGAACCAACCCAATTCCAAGATCTTTCTTTTTTTCTTAACTGTATGCAAGTAGGCTGCACCAACACAAAGATGCCATGCAGTTGACATAAAGCAAAATGAAAACAAGACTTTCAAATCTGAAGGCAAAGCAAAGATGACATTTATGGTACTTTTACCCAATTTATGACTCAGTTTCTCTGTATTTGGGGTATGGTCAAAAATTTGATTCATATATTTTTTATCTTGAAAAATAATCCTGTATCTTTTCATAATGTCTTTTGCTGTTAACATGATTTCCTTCCCCCTCCATTGTCTAATATTTTAGTTCTTGCTTCATTTATTGTCCAAACTTTCCTAATGCTGCCACAATGAGATGAAAGACCTTCTTTAATACCAAAAATATACATACACATTAACCCACTGAATTTTCCTGACTCTACCGGTGGTAACCTCTCCAGGAAATTGTCTCATGTTCCTTAGCTATGGCCTCCACACCCTTAAAAAAAAGGTAATTAAACTGATTTGGATTTCTTTTATTGTTTCTTTTGTTGTTTTTGGTTTTGTTTTGTTTGTTTGTTTTGTCTTGGTTTTCCCTCAGATGCTTTCCAGCACATCTTTTTAAATAATTCCCAGGATTCTTCCTGCCAAAATTTAGTAAACTGTATAGTTCCATTTTCCTGTGAATTGATTTGCTGCCACTGAAGTCTCTTAGTGGACATATGGAGCAGGATATCATGGGGTTTTTTTCTGACTGCCTTCCCCTCACTGGATTTGAAAAGTGGGTAAATAGTTACCTTTTTTACTGACTATTGAGAAGAAAAATAGAGTCAGCATAAACACTGCAAAATATCCAAAATATCTCTCCTTTTATGCCTTTCTTCTTCTTAGTTTTGTTTGTTTGTTTGTTTGGGGTTTTTTTTAGCAGGAGGAACTTGGGGGAATGAATTAATTAAAGCCGCTTTCTTGAAGGGGTTGCAGTGTTTTTAGTCAAATGATGGACTCAGTGAGTTTGAAGTCTCCTCCAACATGCTAGGAATTTAAAGCAGAAAATCTTATGCTACATTTACACTGAATTTCTTGTGGCTGGGTCAGAGAAGGCTTGTGATGAAATTTCCCAGTTGTCCATACTGTTTGCCTGTATGGGAACCCTTTTAAAACAGCTCTGGCTTGTATTTCCTGGGGCAAAACTCAGCTGGAATCTGGAAGGTAGAATTCACTTCAGGGCACCTCCACATACTCTGCCTGGTTGGTCCTCCCCCATGTATCCCATCCATTTTTGTGCTATTATCACAGGACTGATATCAGCCAGACAAAGTAGTAAACGGAGTTATTCCTGTATTTCTGCCTTCTGTTACACTGCCTGCTTCCACAGTATGCCCTGGAAAGACAAATGGGATTTATAGGAAGCCTGAGCTTAGACTTTTAGACTGCCAAAAAGACAATGCAGTCGCAAACAGGCTGCTGGGTACAGTGCAGATGTAGCCTATTGGTGTATGTCAGGGTGTGAATATAGAGCACTTAGGGCCTCATTTCATTTTGGGTAGGTTGAGGCTTGTTGAATCATAATAACTTACATATTGCAACATTATTTCAGATTGGAAGTTTAGTTTGGTTCATGATGCTGATCGTATTCTTACAAGCAATACTTGAAACTGGTAGTTTTCATTTGTCGGTTCTTGAAAATTTTATCCTTTGATTTCTGATATCTGGTAGTTGTCTTAATATTTTGCTTCCTGGAGTCATGTGAATTTGAAAAATTTAGAGTCCATTTAACGAAAAAAGTTGTGACAAGAAGACATTGCAATAAAGATCTGCCCTTTTGGATATGTATAAAGGATAAAAATCTAACAGCTGTTAAAATCAATCTGCCCACTGAGGGTCTAATTTTTCTTTTCTTACACTGATGTGTTTCGACAGAGTACTGATTTTTACGAGAGTGAGCAGGGTAGATTAGGTCCTAGAGATTCAACTAGAGATTACTCCTTTATCACAAATGTTTGCATTTATTACTCAGAATATGACTATTATGATTTATTGGGTTGCCTTGTCTTTTTCATATTGGTGATGAAAATAAGCATAGGAAAACCCCCTACATTTCACATTAGTGAGAGAAGCCTTATGGAACCCTAGATTGAGCAGAGCCATAGTGCACTCTACACATTTTGAGCAATAAGACAACCCACAGAAAGCTCACAATCTAGGATTTAAAAGTAGCCATATAAAAAAAGAAATAGTTATGGAGGTTTCTAATAGCTCTTAGGATCCCTTTAAAGAATCCCTTTCAACTTGCTCTTAATGTAGAGCTATGTGAATATTTCCAACATTTTCATGCAAGTATATATTTGAATAATTGTTCATGTCTTAGAGACAAAAATTGTCCTGCTTGAGAAACAAGTAACAGTTCATGATAGATTTTGAAATAGAATTTACTTCTTTTCCTTTCCATTACTGACTATATTCCCATGCCAACATTCGCTTTTTCTAAAATATCATCACCCACAGAGTCTTTTGTCCACATCTTATTGTTTAACACCCTCAATATTTGGAGGGTCCTGAAGGGGTAGTTTAAATTGCATATGATTATTTCTGTCCCCATAGGCAGTGTTTCCTTTTTATTTGGATGTCTAAGCAATCTGATTTAATTTTGATTTTGTTGTTGCCAGACTCAGTGAAAATAGAATCAAAACAACAGAGTTTGTATACACAGCAAAAATAGCCTTATTAATATGAGAGGTAAAAGCAAATAAGCATATCTGAATGTAGGTAAAATCATTTGTCAATACAGCAAGATGAAGCTCTAATAGTGTTTGAGGAAAAACAAAGTATTTTTGCCTTTATAATAAACTCTATAAAAATCTTAAATTTTATACAGAACAGAAAGAAATCTGCAACTGCTGTATAAACTACTGGTTGCTATTGAAAAAAAAAGTTATGGAAATCAAAATAGCAGGTTGATTGGAACTTGTCTGAGCAAAGTTTTATAGGCTACAACAATACATTTGTATTGATGTATTTGAACTACTAATATCTCAATATAATTCTCCCACCCTTATCCGAGAAAGAGATTAATGTTTTTGGCATAATTCAAATTACCTTCAATAACTTTACAAGCAATAACTTTAAAGATGTTTGGACAGGAATAAGTACATCCGTCAGGTGTGTCATTCGAAGACACAACTTCTCTTACATTAACATAACTCTCCCAGTTAGAAAAGACATCCTACACTGGTGGTCAATAAAAAGGCTTTCACTGGTATTCACCAGTTCCTTCTATCAAATCAGCTGGAGTTTATAAAAATCTGGGCTTTTAGACTGTCAGGCAACCTGCAGGTCAGAAGGTCCCTCAGCCTGGGGGACCGGGGGCAGCGGGGGCTCCCTGGGGAGGCAGGGCAGGGCCTGGAAACCCAGCCAGGAGCAGGGCAGCTGGGGGGCACAGGGACAGCCCCAGCCCCAGGCATCGGGCACCTCCCTGGTGATGGGGATGGGCTGAGGCCAGGCTGGGACATGGGCCTGCAGGTGGGTCCAGCTCAGCAGGTCTCATGGCCAGGCAGGTCAGGGCTGTGGGCAGCTGGAGACCAGCCCTACTGTGTGACTTCTCATCAGGTGTTGTCAGGTTGGTCATGGTGACTGTGTGGCTACAAAGCTTCTTGCCCCATGCCAGCTTTTATCCTGTATGACTAGAGCACAGGTGCTATGATCTCGAACCTGTCTACAAAAAGATCACAGCTGTGTGATGGTGCCCTAAAGGCTACAGTAAGATGGAGGACCTAGGAAAGAAAACAAGCTGATGGGTAGCTGCAGCAGTTTCAAAATGCGTACGTTTTATAGCCAAATTAAATTTTTTTGTGCCACAAGAATTTTTTTAATAAAGGTTACTCAGTAAAAATGAGTGCAATGCCTTTGGAGATTGACTTTTACCATTCTGTCTGCTATGGCTTCTACAGAATGCCATTTTACAACAAAGTCCCTTGAAAAGCCTTTTTGTTCTGAAACTGAACCAAGTGTGTTATTAAAATTTACATATACCTCATGTAAGACTAACAAAATAGTTCCATACACAAAGCTACACTTCTTTCCTTCCTTTCTCTCTTCTTCATTCTATCTGTACTCTAGCCTCATATAACTTGTGACAGTAAAAACAGGGAGGATGCATATCATCATGACAAATTTTGGTAGTCCTGTTTTGCAGAATGCATTTAGCCATGAGAGATGCAATTACTTATTTGAATGTAAAAATGTTAAGTATTACGGTGTGTTGTTCTTCAGGAGAACCAATTACTGTCAATGTCACGTTCAGCTAGCAGAAGAGGTTTTATTTTTTAAACGTTCATTGGGTCCTCCTGCAATGTAAAGTTTTTCTTCCTAGTAAAGTTACTCAAAAATGATTTTATCCTTTATGTTCTGGTCTTTAAAACA
The DNA here is from genome assembly GCA_013389945.1 of Fregata magnificens. Taxonomy (NCBI): domain Eukaryota; kingdom Metazoa; phylum Chordata; class Aves; order Suliformes; family Fregatidae; genus Fregata; species Fregata magnificens. The sequence continues at coordinate 26,028 of WAAD01037795.1, forward strand.
AAATAAAACAAACCCCTCTAATCCTGATGAAACTTGCATAAAAGGAGCTATCAAATTACACTGAAGTAAATAGGAGATAAATTAGACACTTAAGTAATAGTTTTTCTTTTCCCCCCTTTGGTACTTTATCTGTAACATACCCTAGATAGATCTAAGGTTGGAGAGTGTCCATTAAGCAGGCATCCAGTTGTGTTCAGCTCTATTGCTCTGCACTTCCTAACAAGCCAGCTACTGAAAAATCATTGAAATTCCTGTCAGATCCATAGCCCTCTACAGACGTGGGGCTGTACACTAAGCATTTAACATGATCTTCTGGAAAGAAGAGTCAATAATATTGTCACATACATTTATTTTGTTATAGCAGAGTTGGCTATGACCCATGAAATACATAATTAAGAACCATTTTTCATGAGTAAATCTCCTTGCAGTCTAGCAAATAAGAAGCATACTTGCTGATTACTGTGTTCAATGCCTGTTCCAGAGAACTTTTAGAGACAAATGCCAAGCATGCAACACCTGTTAGTAAGACCTGTTTTTGATACAAGTTTATTTAGAAGTCATGAACAGGCTTCTTATTTAATTGACAAGGTCTTTGGGAGTTAGTTAATAGTACAGCAGTTACTGCATTTAGTTCAAATATTTTTGAGTGGTCCAGGGTGGCAGTCACATTACTAAATTGGCCCTTTAAACAGTGACATGAATACTTGGGGTCGGGGCAGTTTTGGGGAGTTGATTCCCCCGAGAGGTTTTAGTGGTGAGTTAGCACTAGTTAATGGAAATGTACCAGCTGAGAAGCTGATCCTTGCTTTTGATCAAGATACTGACACCAATTTAAACTCTTAAGGAAAGATATGGAACCTTACATTTTCTAAAGAAAATCTCTAAAATGCAGTATTTGAATCCACGCTTGGGCAACTGAGTGATTAACTCTATATTCACAGCTGTTGAGCACTGGGGGTTCTCTGTGAATTTTAATTTTGATCAGAACACGAATAAAGAGTAAGTACATCTAAACAAACATTTATTTTTCTTTGATTTTTGTAATTTTTTTTTTAATATTTGTCGTGTTTTAACCCCAGCAGGCAGTTAAGCACCACACAGCTGCTTGCTCACTCCCCCCGTGGTGGGATAGGGGAGAGAATCGGAAGGGTAAAAGTGAGATAGCTCATGGGTTGAGATAAAGACAGTTTAATAGGGAAAGCAAAAGCAGGGCACATAAGCAAAGCAAACCAAGGAATTCATTCACTACTTCCCATCAGCAGGCAGGTGTTCAGCCATCTCCAGGAAAGCAGGGCTCCATCACACATAACATTTACCTGGGAAGACAAATGCCAAAACTCTGAATGTTCCCCACTTCTTCCTTCTTCCCCCAGCTCTTATTGCTGAGTGTGGTGTCATATGGTGCGAGATATCCCTTTGGTCAGTTGGGATCAGCTGTCCCAGCTGTGCCCCCTCCCAGCTTCTTGTTCACCCCCAGCCTACTCGCAGTCTGAGAAGCAGAAAAGTCCTTGACTCTGTGTAAGCACTGCTCAACAATAGCTAAAACATCCCTCTGTTATCAACACTGTTTTCATCACAAATCCAAAATGTAAGCCCATAGAAGGTACTATGAAGAAATTTAACTCTATCCCAGACAAAACCAGTACGTTGTCCACCCCTTGTTCCATACCATTTACGTCATGCTCAGGTCCCATGCTATCCAGTACATCCTCATTAACCACCATCCCTCTTCTGATCCTTTGATGTATAGACAGATATCATTCCCTTAGTCTACAGACCATCACTATGAAATGTTTGTAAAATGTCCATTGAGCTTTTTTTTAGTCCATGACTTCGGGCTCCATCTGTTATGGTTGTCAGTCAGGACAGGAGAGATGGTGTGTTGTGTGGAGGTAGTGGACACCAAAGCCAGCTCAGGTCAGGTCACTACTGCACTTGCACTGCTTCTTGTGAGGCTCATCCTCCATTGGTGCCTACTACATTCTGGCTACCCAATTAGTAGGCATTACACTAAAATGTCACAAAACAAAATTCCTGCCCAGGAGACAGTAGAACTTGACCACAACAGTAGATATCTTCCCTGTCCATGCAAAAAGGACAAATATTTATTCTTAATCTCTCAGACCTCTTTTTCACACTTGATTATAGAGTTGATTATAGAAGAATGCTGGCTCTCCAGAATGAATTATTTAGACAATGTGTTATGATACTTTGATTTTTTATAAAAGGAATGTGCACAAAAGGCATATCTACATTAGTCATAGAGTGCAGAGAAGGGTTATTTTTGGTGTGAATTTGCCTTACACCTACCCTTGGAGTCTTTCTGTATGGACTGAAGTGCATTACCGGTGCTCTGAAGATACACCCTCTGATGGAACCAAGGTTGAAGCCATGCACCTAGGCGTAATCTAGAATGCCCTGCTTGCAATGTGTACATAAAGTTTTTCAGCAGTCTCATTATTGACATACGGTGTGAACTAGAACTGGCAAATGACATAAACTTCCTTGCTGGTAAAAATGTGATGTAGACTTTTGGTCCTGAAACCATAATAGATCACAGGAAATCAAACCTGCTGTCCTGCACCATTTGGAAAGGGAGACATACCCGACGAGTACCAATGGGGAATTTCTCTTCTGTCATTCATCACTTCATACGAGCATCCATTTTGTCCCTTGAAGACTTTTCAATAAAGTTATATGTCCAATGTTCAATTGAACATGTGCTACTAGTAAAAAGCTCTGTCATATTGGATTGCTATGCTACAACTAAATGACCACTTGCAAAGATAAAATTAGCATGAAATTAACAACTGACACTGACTCCAAGCAAGACAGAAGTAAAGCTCAAGATCAAAGGAAAGTATGCTCAAATTTTTTGTATTTGAGTGGGCAATTCTTTCTAACCTGATAAAAGAGGACCAGGCCTCAGTTTCCCATTTCTGCATCTTTGCAAAGGCTTACAGAAATCCAGGAAAGTAAACTTCAGGTATAAAAGCTTTAGGATTTGGAAAACTCCAGCTGTTGTGAATTCCGCTACATGTGAAACAGTGAAGAATGCAGAAAGTACAGCGTACTCATCCTCTGCTTCTTATACTGGTTGCAGTATTTTTAATCAGGTTCATAGAACCTCATATGTATATGTTTGTCTATAAATCCAAGACAACTTTCCCCTGGAAAGGCACTTCCAAAGCACACCAAAACAAAAATGCTGCTGTAATAAGAAACTCCACTTCTCTCTCTGGGGAGAATGAAAGAACAAATGACACAAAAGAGATGTTAATCATAGCAGATGTTGATTATATCACTTAATGCACAACTGGAAGATACTCGGATACAATGGGCAAGGCATTATTATAGAACCTGTTTGAAACAGAACAGAAATAAAAGAATTAATCAGGCAGAATTCACATTTCTTAGATGCACACGGAAGATGACTGAGGGCAATTGTTTATTTTGTGGGTTTTGTGCAATTTTGTTCGGAAACCACCCTTGAACACTAACCATCATTGTTTATGACTCACACTTTGCCATGTAATTTTTAATAGCCTCTGCTCTTGTTTTGTCAACAGCTTCATTTAGTAGCTGCCTCATTACTTTTCAAATTACAGGAGAAAGTAATTCGATTTAATGAAAGCTACTAGCACTTTGAAGTCAATATTGATGTAAAGCTGCAGGGGAAAAGTAGCTAAATTTAATAAAAGCAGCAGTTTCTAAATTAAGCTCTGTGGCATCTATGCTTTTAAATTGTGTTATGCTTATTGTAGACATAAAATCAAAGATGTTTTTCAAGTACACACCTGGATGCCAGCTCTGGAATAGAAAAATTCTGAAAAAGGCACAGCAGTGCTGTTTTTTCTGGGTGAAGATTCTAGATGGAATTTAGTTGATCTGTAAAACTCGTATTTTATAATAATATAATTGCTAGTACAAAAGGCCAAAGTTGCCTCCAGGTGAAATTCACCCCTGTTTAGACACCGAGCGTGAAGACTGTATTGCTTGCACTGCTGGGCTTAATAAGCAATACAATCATCTGTAGTCCTTTTATTGTCCCTTGAACAAAGGTGAGCAGCCTTAGCAGAATTCACTTCAGTGCAGTTATTGAACATTTTGATTGGAGAGGACAATCAAACTGTAAAACTTTGCCTTTGCCTCTTGCCCTTTTTATAATAATGAAATATATACTAAAACATCATTGAAATCTTATTCATTCCATAAGAGGAATGAAAGCACTCTTGTACAAAACTCCCTTCCCTTAGCTGTGGCTAAGGTTAAAAGTTATAACGAATATTATGATTCAATGCCCAACACTGACAATTTTACAAAAGCAATCTTCCACACCATGTTATGCATTTCTTTGACTATGAGCAAACAGATTCTAGGGCAGGAAAGAAAGTTATAAGAAATGTATTTTTAAAACCCTCTATATTTAAGTGCCCTCTGTGAGACTTATATTACTGTGCATACGTCTCAGCATAAATCCTTACATAGTGACTTCTTGCATGCCTGTTTATATGCTTTTATGTAAAAAAAAAAAAAAGCCAAACTAGGTTTTTATTTCAAAACATTTTTTCTTATTTGTGGATGGGAGACCGAGGAAGGAATCCTTTAGCTTCTGTCATTATTTCATCTGCCTGTTTTTGACATATTTATATCACGTGTTCCTTAGGAGAGTGCCTTTGCCTCTTATTTTGTACTGCTGGTAAAGACTGATCAGTTCCATTTTTAAACCACAGCAGTTGCTTCCTTTTCTGTATTCTCTTAGGAAGATTTTTTGTATATTTTAAATGAGTGTGTCGCAAAATCAATTTAGATTTGTGCATGAAATTGACCCTTATCTACAAGGGTATGAGTATCCAAAGTCACTTACATTATATTATCAGTTCTTAGGTGGGGCTTAGGTGTTTCTTTGGTCTTAGACTAATGTGGCATAGTGATGAATGTTGACATAATTCTAAGCAACCAATTAATTTTGTGTGTGTCTACACCCTCATACAAATTCTCTATACAGTTGGATAATAATATTGACTTAAATTTCATTCTTAACTAATTTTATGTCAGGAATATGTATATTACAAACTGTTCACAGTTTTGACCATGTAAGAAAAAAAAAATTATAGTATGTACTGCAATTAAAATAATGTGTTTAAAAATCTGATGTATGATGTTATTTTCATATTAGAACTGTCTCCACATACATGTAATGGAGATAGTTCACAGAACTGCAATTCATTCTGAACTCTTTTTTGCAAGTTCTGGTTTCTCTTAATTTCCTCAAAATAGCTCTTGATTATTTTGGGCATAAAATAATTTAAAAAACCCAATACTTATATCAAGCCGTACATTTCATATTATGTTTGAAAACATGTTCAGTAACCCCAGTAAGAGAAATACTTATGTCTTTAAGACTTTTGCAATCAGTTAGCCTAATGGCAATTTATTCTTCTTTACATAGTTGGCTTGAGATTGTTGTTCATTTGATTTAGCATTACAATTCCAAAGGTATGCAATTTTCGTTGTCCAAAAATATGTATTGAGTTGCACCATTTTATTTCTTTAGATACTCAGAACAAGAACGTGAAAAAAACTTAGTCTGGCAAAATCTAGATGCATTGAAGAATGCTGTACATCCATGTAACCAACTGAACAGGCAAATCAGTACCAACTGCACATGCACTTTGTTAGAACACCTGTACCAACATATCAATATGAAACTTTGCAAGAGCAATGTGAGATGCTCCCTTTGAAAGTCTGTCTTATGTACATATACTGTGCCTATAATTTGTGACTTTACTGGCAGGTTATTATTTCAGTCAAAATACCCAGGGTCTGAGGCTTCTTTTCTCTCAGTATCTGAACAAGGAAGGTGAAGATAGCTCAGATACCTATAGGTAAGATGCAGAATTGCATTTGAATGACAATAGAGATATAAGCAAAAGGGCTTAATGGTTTATCTAGTGTTTGAAGTCTCCTTTAAAATTGTCTATTACCAATTTCCTCTGACAGAATACAGATGTTTTCCCCTGTACCTTTTCCCACACATTTGTTTCCCAACTCAGACCTTGTTGTCTGGCTGCCAGGGAAAGGCAATCATTATGCCAAGCAAATCCTCTCTTTCCTTGTGCACTGAGCAAATCTGTGACAGACGAATGCTTCAGGACATCTATATTTAAGTTGTAATGAGCCAGAACAAGGAATAATGGAGAAATGTTCAAATAGGTCCAAAAGATTTACAAGCAGGTATGAGATTTGGATTTTACCTTTCTAAGCAGTTATTTTTAACACATCAAAATAAGATTAATATAATATAAATGACAATAACATGGATTAGTATCAAAGAACAAGTCCTGAAACAGGTTCACTAATTTTCCACCCATGGAAGATGATCCAAATCAATGATTAATTAAATATCCAATTAATTTCCTCTGGAATAGGAGAGTAGATGTCTCCAGTGACCCTGACTGCTATTGGCAAGTTCAGGAGAAAAATTCCTTGAGAGAGAGAAGAAGAAGATGAGTCTCCAGAGCTCACAGGTCGAGGGGCTAAACCTGCTGGCTGGTTTTCCTAGTTTTGATATTAAAGAATAAATTTATTTATTGTTCATAGTGTATCTGTTACTACAAATTTAATTTGGAAGAAGATACACAGAAACCGATTAGCTTCCCCTGGATCCCAATCTCCCCAGTTGCTAGCACCTGGGGATACCAGTCCCCCAGGCTGCAGCCCCACTTCAGTTGCTGGTACTCAGACCTCATCACACATATATACACACCCCACCTCATGCACACAGTGAGTCCCTCCAGTAACTGGCCTTAGACACCCAGTCTACCCAGTAGCCAGCCTTGGATTCCGTGGCCTTCAGTTGCACGCACACACACACACATGCACACGTGTCTCAGTTGACCCCCAGACCCACAGTCTCCCCAGCAGCTGCCTCGGACCTCCTAGTCCCTCCCGTAGTGCTTCAACCTGGCTCCCAAGCCTACTCGCCAGCAAGTCCAGCGTGTCTTGTTGGTGATCATACACTGACATATGTACCCACACAATGCACACACACTTGGCTCTCTCTGGCTACTGGCACCCCAGACACATCGGCCCAACCCACCTTGATCTCTCCCTTTTCCCACCTTTGCTTCCTCCCCTAACCACCCCATAATAAGGTTTGTGCAATCCCAGAATTCTTTTCCTAGTATCTCATAAAATGTCCCTCACCCCCCAGGTCTCTCATAAGCCCCCACAGTCATAGGGTGCTCTGGAGAGCCTTTTGGTTGACTGCTGGTGCTGGGTGTCCCCCTGGTCCATGGGGCTGAGGCTCCCCTGGGACACCCCTGGGGAGGGTGGATAGGGGCTCGCGTCTTTGACACAGTTATTGGGTTTCTCCCACCTGCCACTGTGCCTCTGGGATCCTCTGTGTGTGCGGAGGTGGGCCTTTAATCACATAACCTAACACTGGTTATTTGAAAATACCCTGTATAAATTAAAATACACTTAATGCAGAGTTAATTGCTACAGAATATCATCTGCTGTCTGAACTGGCTTCAGACACAATACAATTTGGACACACAGCTGAGACTAAACCAGAGATCAGTCTCAGCCACTTGTATATGTTTTTACATATCCAAGTATATACTTTAACAGCTTCCTTTAGAAGAAGAACTTTTTGTTTGGGTATTTTTCCTCTTATTCTTTCTTTTCTTCTTTTCTTCAGCTGGCAGAACACAATGTCCATGTACTGCTCCTCGTATATATATGAAACATACCATGTAGAATCAATAACTTCAGAAATTTAAAAAACCAAATAATTTGCTATTTTTTTAATTAAATGGGACTTAGCTTTAGGAGTTGGTTCAGCTTTGTGTTTGTGCTTAGGGTGGAAAGACACAACAGGAAGCAAAAAGAAGGAACTGATCAGTGACGTCACAGGTGAAAAATTGCTTGACGTTCCTAAGTCTGATTTTCCTTAAAGTGTCCCGCATGTTACTTTGTTTGCAATACTCTTAAAAATATTTAGCAAGTATACTTCACTAAGGTATTTTAATAATCATACCTGAGAATATCAGTAATGCTACCTACCTTTTTTTTGTGTGACAATTTTGAGATTAAGAGACCTCAAAATATTCTGCAAATCAGATTATTAGCAAAGTGTCCATATTAAAGTGTGACACAGGAGGAAAGTAGTGCAATTAGGACTAGAACCACCTTTCCTGAGTCCCGGTCTATTATGCAATTCTCCAAAGCTTGGCTAGTTTTACATGCTAGTATGAGGCTTGATACCTCTTGCTAGTCACATTTGATTGAGTGTCATATTGTCCACATAGCAATTTCAAGGACCAGAAAAGTTGCATAGTAGTGAAAGGTTTCCTTTCAACCCATCCTTTTTCTATATTTAATCTCTCTGAAAATATATGAAATTCTTTTTAATGCTTTATTTTTAGCTAATAATGCCGGGGCATTTTGTTAACAATTTTTCAATTTATTCTTTAAAAAATTATGTTTTCAAGCATAGATTACCTTCTTTAACTTTTTTAATACCTTAGATGCCATTGTTGCTATAGAGTTAAAGCAATGTAGCTGATTATTTTCATATGAATTTGCTTACTTAATCCCCCACGGAAGGTGTGGCAAAGGTACATGATTGAGAGAGACACAAATTTCTCCCACTGCCTTGCTTGATCCAGCAGCAGAATAGTTCAGGCAGAAATTTTCCTAGATGGGTGATCTGCCAAATGTTTCCCCTCTTCAGAAGAATGTGTTGGCAAATCTTGGCTTACTCTATACAAATACGTTCCTGCTTGTTTAACTTCATGGAAATGTCTCCCATTTTTCAAGAAAAGGGCTTTGGCGTGTCCTCTTAAGACAGTGCTCTACAGTCTACCCAGTATGTGACTGATAAGATTTCTTTCTGGATTTTACACATAAGCATAGTATTTGGAGTTTGTTCTCCACTATGCTTTCAGAGAATAGTTATATGCTACATTTTCCTCAATCTGCCTTCCAGCTCCCTTTCCCCAGAATACTGTCTTTTTAAAATCTAGCTCATTAGAGAGATTCTATTTACGCTCCAGTCCCACAAACAGGCTTTTCTGGCATAAAGGGGAGTTGCATTTATTTCTCGTGGAAGGAACTGGAATCAGATTTGAGAGGCAGATAGGACACGGACAAAAATTTCCCCAAACTGGCATGCCACTGTCAAAGACTTAGCATGTAATTCTACCTGGAATTACTCAGGAATGTTAAGGTGTAAACCTTAACTTCGTGTATTTATTCTCACACCAACAGAGGTGTCAGTTACTAGGCCATGCTAGGAAGCACCCTGTAGGAGAATTCAGTACATTTCAGGACTAGAATACTCAGTATAATTTCCTGGATTTCAAAAACAAAATAGGAGTCTTTGTTAGTTCTTTCTTATTTATTTTTACACATGCTAATGGAAGCCTTTTCACAAGCAAGAGCAGAATTAAAAGCCAGTAAAATGGAAAAGGGCTTCATCAGTGAATCAAGCAGCATCGTCATACAATGAAGCATTTTAAAACTGTCCTTTTACACTTCTTTTCAATAAGGTCTTCACTGATAGAAAGAGAATTAGTCTGGGTGATATTTAAAATAATTAAAACTTCTACTATTTTCAGAACAGCTTTACTCTCAGCTGGCCAGGTTTGGGGATTAACCAACTTAAAACAACTGCAAACTGCCTCTGCTTTTCATATCTATATATGCAGGGAAAATAAATGGTTGTGCCATTTGAAGCTGCTGTTTGCCTTCTTCAGCCATCTGGCAAATCCCCTTCTAAACTCAGTTGATACGGTGCCTTCAGTCTCTCCCATTGTCTGTGTTTTTCCGTTCAGGATCTCCTCTAATTTATGACACCATTTAATAATCAGTCTCTATTATGAACAATAATCTTATTGTGTGCTGCCAACTGTACACAAGGTCTTATGCAAGCTGTGTGGTGTTATCTCTACACAACTAGATGCCTTCTATTAGTCATTCTATTCCCATTCAGGGAATAATCATCAATAGGGAAAACTTGGATTTTTAGACCAGAAGACTACCGAAGGCTTTAAATACTTAATGTCTTGATCACTTTATCCAGCCAGATATGTGAAAGCATTTAACAGTACACAGAAATGCTGGATTAAAACAGTGTACTCCGTCAGGTTTAGGAGGGCATGAGGTATTATGCCACCAAGGATTTTGCGCTTACACTTAAAGTGTTTAGCACCTCCAGCTTAGGAAAACAGGGTCAAACACACCACGTATACAATTTAAAGAAATTGCAAAAGTCAATAAAGTTATGATAGTTTATATCCTCTGAATATGTTGCCTAATTTGTCTCATTAGAAGGATTGAGGCACATTCTAGATCAGTGTTTCTTCCTGCATTATTGGGCCCCTAGTTTTACTAACCTGGGATCAAAATATTGTACAAGATGCTGGACTCAGGTTTCAAATAATTTTCAAGTAATTTTTAATCAAAAAAATCCCCAAAGTTAGGAACTAGTTAAGCCAAAGTCAGGAACTGAATGACAGTTGCTGAAAAAAATACAGATGCTTTTTTGAGAAAAATATTTGTTGCATTTGATGGTTGCAGATTGCTTTCATACCCAGACCTTTCCAGCTGGATTTGAGGAGTTGGAAGAAGCAGAGCATTCACTATCTTCATTACGAAAGCCATGAAACAGTGATTGGAGTCTATATCATTCTGTTTGTCCTTATGAAGTGAAGAACTACCTCATGTCTGAGGTCTTAGACACAAACCAGGTAATGCTTATAATAATTACGTATTGGATGAATTTAAATGGACCCAAACTTAGGTGTCTATATATAGACTTCTATATACATGCCAGGTTCCATTGCAGTCAATACAGAACTCATCAATATGTTTAATAGAACCACAAAAGCGATTTAGTTCACCCCAAGTGCACACCTACTGGCCTGTTCCCACGGAGTCTAATCATTCACTTTTTGTGGCACTTATGATACCTTGGGCTTCCTGGGCATCCTGCCAAGGAGGTAGAGGGTCTCCTGTAAATCCTGTGTCTAATCTACCACTATAACCACTATTATATTGTTACATACTATGTAATCTGTAAAAGTATTATATGCTATTATATACCAAATGATATAGACCACTAAAAGTCTATACTATTTTCGCTAGTGTAGCTACTGTGGGGCCAGGTCATGGGGTCTAGCACTGCTGTTCCCGATAGCTGGCAGGAATTTTCTAGGTACTGCCCTGGCAAAATTTTTGGAATAGCATTGTCCAGAGATTATTCCCAATGAGCGATGAGAATAAGTCTGCCCTATCTTTTGAGAGGAAAGACATATAGATTTAGAAAATATATGAAACTATTTGTACTCTGGCTGTGTTGTGCAACATGCCCTCAGTGCTAGAGAATTCGCCCTGTGTCCATGTTTATTTTCCTAATAAAAATGTTGCATTTGTGTCTCGTCTCTTTGAAGTCAGATTTACTTGTTCATTGGGGATGATCTAATCTTATCCTGTCATCTTCTTCTAGCTGTTTCAGGTTATTAAATGAAAAGCATTGAATTGACATGGAGGAAAAACACGTTTGTAAGGGCAGGATCCTTGTAATGTCTCAGCATATCTGTATCACTGCCCAGAGGAAGGACTAGTCACCTACTAGAGGATTTTGGAATAAAAATTTAGCCATGCATAACAAAAACCATTAATGCCCTTAAACAAAATTCTGTACTATTCTGTACTATTGTCAGCTTCCACAGGAAAACCTGCCTGGAGCTTTTAGGTGCTTTAGAATTTCTGAACTGGGCTAAACAACCACAATAGGCTAAGTTTCTAGCTTTATGTACCTGAAGATTTTTTTTTTTTTTAAATATCAGAAAAATAGTACGTTGATATCACAGTTTGGTGTCTTCTAGTTTTAAAAGCTGGAACATATGCAAATTTAATCTATGCCTTCCTTATGCTTTCTTTCACTGATTGAGTTATTACTATATATAACACAAAGAAATTACCTGGAGCTTTTGCCAAAATATAATTCTACACAGTGCCTGTTGAATTTGCATTTAACAAATCATCCTGACACCAAGCTAGTTAAGACATGATGCAATAACTTGTGTGCTTTGTTTCAGATATTCTGCCACTTAGGTATTTCTCTGAAGATCGGACCTATTGCTAATGCATCCAGGGCCCTCTGAAGACAGTCTAGGATTTATATTAACAAAACCAAACACTGGACTATAATTTTTCTAAACAAGAAATCTGGCTAGGGACACTAGCGTACTTTTTCCCTGAAATCTCTTTAGTGTTGCTATTTGTAAATGATTAAGACATTCAAGAATTTTGACCAAGGACTTCTATCAATCCCTTCTTCACCCTTCACACTCTGTTTCTCATGAGTTGTCATACAATCAAAATTTTAACTAAAAATAATATAAACATAACATGGATTGTGTATCAGTCTTTTAGTAGTTGCTTTGTGTCATATTGCCTTGGATTAACCTTCACAGCCTTCATAGATTAACCATATAGATTTACCATATGAAGTAGCTTTTCTGTTACCATTTTATAGGCATGGCATTCAGGGTGTTGTGCTCTACTTCTAGTAGGAAATCCAGTTGGCATTTGGGAATATTTCATAGCTTTTACAGAGAAGCTGGCTTTCAACAAACCTACAATAATCTCTTTAGGGACTATTATCTCTCTCCCAATAAACTGAATGGGACATTTACTAATCACGTTTAAGTAGCTATAATGAAATATCACAGTTCCTAGTAATTGAAATGTGTCCTGGGTCTAGGTAATTTTGCAAGATAATAGGAATTCAGCCACAACAGTTACAGTTTTAGCCATTTCCTCTGAACAAAAAAAGTAGACATCCTGAATGAAATTCCAGTGTTACAAGTAGATCACATGTAATTATTAATTCGATGGCTGAGTTAGGTGTATTACTGTCTGGAGCTGATCTGTGAAAAAAATTTGTCTATTTGCTGGAAGCTTTGTTTTGTAACCTGTGATGTAGTGCCAGGCCTTGGCACGGAAGTGTGATCCTGATGCAGGCATGCTAATGTGTT
>WAAD01037796.1:10209-35805 GCA_013389945.1 Fregata magnificens
GGGGAGCCACCTCAGGGAAGCGCCGGGAGGTCGCTGCCGCGGCGGCGGTTGGTCTTGTGCTCCCCTGGCGAGGCTGCGGCGGTTTCGGCGAGGCACCGTCGGGCCCGCCCGTGAAGGGGGGCAAAACGGCAAAACACTTTTGCCGTTTGCGGTGCCGCTCCTTCGGCCGCTGCTGCCAAGGCCGACAGGTGGGGGGAAAAACAAACCATGAAGAAAAAGTTGGAGGGGAGCAGCTGTGCGACCCCCAGCTCGTTGGTGTGGGGCGGCTTTCCCTACAGACCTCGGCGGCCGCAGCTTCCCTGTCGTGAGAACAAAACGGAGCAAGGAGAAGCACTTACCGCTGCGACTTCGAATACATCATAGACGCTGAAAGTGCTAAAACCAGCCTTGATTTTTTTCAGTGCGGCCACTGGAGGGAATCGCGGTTTCGCCACAGATCCTCATGTACAAGTGTGCAAAGTCTAAGACAGTTCTTTACAAGGGTGAGAGTTTAAAAGCATGATGGTACAGTGAAGTCAAAAATCGCCAACTAAAGCATTTTAAATCTGCGTTTTCCTGGGCACATCCCCTGCTCAGCCTGTGTGCTTTTCAGTGCTACGCTGCAGGCTGTGAGCACCGTCTCCTTCCCAAGCTGTGGCCTTCTGAAAACCGATTTCTGCTGTTTCGGTTGACAGAAGCATGTGCTGCTGTGGCTGACAGGACACTATTCGGTGACGTGACACCACACCACAAAACGTGAATCTCGTTCCTTACTCGGTACATTTCTTGCTCTGCTTCTCAGCTGTTGCTGGCTGATGTTCGTCAAGCCCTAACCCTTTTGGTTACAGCACACATTTGTCAGTGGCATCCGTGGCCACCCCGTGGCTGTACAGCTGCTTCCCAACTGGCATGCTCTCTCTTTATACTGTTTCTAGGCTGGCTCCTTTCCCCAGGCCCATGGAGACTGCTCTTCCTGGCTCAGCTGTCCTAGGGATTGATTGTGACTGCCCATCACCCCCCGCTTTTTTCCCTTGACAGCCAGTTCCCAGGCTGCCAGCTCCAAGCTGTTCTTGCATTCCTACAGCATCCGCCTCTCCAAGGGCCCGCCACCTGGGCCTGATGCTCTCTGTTACCAGAATGGCACTGCTTCTGCCCTGTCTCTTCAGATTATACAGGACCCTGAGTTAATGTGATGCTAATCTGGCTTGCTCTCCCCTCCAGAAAATGTCTCTGGCCCAGTCCTTGCACTGTAGGTCATGCTAAGGAGGAGGAGGGATGCCAGCATATCCATCAGGCTGTGTTTCTAACCATTTCACTCATCACTGTGGTATCTGGGTCCATTTTTTGTACTAGTAGGGGTTTTTTTTCTGTCTGTCTCCCACACACTTTATCATCATCATCACTATCATACTTGCAGGAAACCAAAAGCGAAAAAAGAAAGTGTTGAAGAAACCTATTTTTTGTAAAGTTGATACACTTTATGGTGATTCATTAGCATATGTTCTTGGAGTGAGCTCATAGGATAACTGTTGTAATAGCTCTGTGCTCAAATTGGTACTATTTCTAGTTATTACAAACAACAACAAAGAATCCTAGGAATGAAGAATGCAAAAGAGCTGTGGCCAAATCAGCATGTAATCAGAAGCTACCATCTCTTAGCCAGCTGCACACAGAATCACAAGGACTTAACTTCTTTAGCAGAAGTACATGCTTGGCTCTGGAGAACTGGTGAGGTGTCTGAAAGTGTCCTAAGGCTGCAGGCATTTTCAGCAACTGGAGGCAAACTCGTTCTCAGGAAATACTCTGAACACTGGGAATTCTGCAAAATGTTCTTCTCTTCCCACAAGTACAACTTACCTTGCTCTCATCCTCCAGTTACCCAACCACTGTTTATCAAATATTTCGCATTGGGGTGTCCTGGTGATCACAGCGTTTGAGACAGTGTGGGTTAGATGTCAGCCACATAAATACTGCTTTTAAGATCTGAATGTTCCATCATATTCTCCCACATTTTCAGATTGGTTTTGAGTAGAGGAGAAAAATAGGCTTGTGGGATGCCACAGGTGAGGAGCCGTAAAACGAAAGGAGTAATTGCCCACTGTATTTCCCAAATTAAATATGAGGAACTTTTTAGTACATGCCTATTTCCATGCAAAATATGGGAGAAAAATGTTTGGAATTCAACTGTTTTTAGAGCAACATACACACATAAGATCATTCATTCATAATAACCAAAACCATTTATTTTGTCTAATTTTGTCTGATGATTAAATCCATTTATTCCCCTTTGTGATGATTTTTCATTCATATATTTAAAATTTTGGACTTCCATGTTCATAAATAGCAACAGTTCTAAAGAAACAATGATAAAAGAGTCCGCAGCTCCATTTTTTTACCATAGAAAGGGAAATTCACACTGAAAATGAACTTTTAAATAATGGCACAGATGCATACAAGCAGGGAAATCGATAGCTACAATGGAAATGTGCCACATGTCTCAGAACACATAACCACAACAGGGTGTCTCTTTTATGACTTTCTTAATGCACTGCAATATGCCTACATATCAAAGGACATATGGTATATTTTCTCTTTAATTGCACATTTCTTTGCTCTTGTGAGTTACTCACAACCTTAACATTATTTAATTATAATTTAGATGCATAAATCTAGATCATCACCAAGAGTTTCAAATGCAAATATGTTTCAGTCAGATCTTCTTCCACCTCTGTTCCAGCTTTTGTCAATGTAGTGTCTTTTTTGTTGAAGTGCATTTCAGTACATCATTTTTTGGAGACAAAAGAATGCAGATAGAGAAGGATAGGCCCTTTTCTGAAAGATTTTTTCTCCCCATGTTTCCAACTCATGTTTCTCAGTAACAAGTAGTAGGTAAAGATACAGTTCCCGAGCCTAGGGTCTGGAAAGCATTGACATTTAGTTCCTAGAGAAAGCTATCTGTTTGAAATGAATTGCTAACAGTAGAGCAATTTTAGTCTTCTCAGGATTGTGTCAAAATTCCTCATTGCGGAGGAACTCATTTAATTTTGGAGAAACCTATAATATTTGCAGTGATCCGGTCTTCCAACAATTCTGAGAAAAAATTATAAATGATCTTCAGTTTCTGTCTGTATTTTCTGCCATTTTTATTACATAAGTTTCCATAAATTCTCTGGAATAGGAGAGAGAAGTAAGAGAAGGAACCTGCAGACATTCCCATCCACAAGCAGGAAAATACAGAATGCTGATTCATCATCATTTTCAAATTTAGATTTAAAATTAAAATTTCAAACTTGGCACTTACGAAGCTATATATACAGGAAGGAGGACAGCAAAGAATTTTATGGTAGCATCATCTGCTTAAACCTGCTTGACTAAAGGTCTCGGTGTCAAAATTGACAATGATTCCTGAGAGGTAGGCTGTTAGACTGTTTCTCAAAACCTTTAACATGTTGGTGACAGCACCTCATTTTGTGCATTCTCTTCAAATTGACAAAAAAAACCCCACTTCCTTTACTACAGTAAGTATGATAGCTCAGGATCTACTGCTAGTAGGATGACAGGGTTAATTTGAGCCTCTTTTTCAGGGTAGACCACTTTTTCATCTTGCAATTAAAAAAAAAAAAAAGGTGGGTATTTATGCACGTGTTTTGTAACGTCAGCAATACAGTCAGGTAACAGAGCAGATCCCAAGGAAGGAGCATCTTTCAGTAGATGAAAGAGGAAGATGGCAAAAGGAAGAAATGCTGGTTTTGGTTTAGTATTTCTTCACCAACTGAACTTGGTGTGATCTCGTAACTTTGGTGGGATTTCCTACATGCCATGTCTCCATGTTAATTCATCTTGTTGCAAAATGGAGCTTGCACCTGAAGGTCTGCCTATGTAAACGGTTGACTCTTGAAAATGGTTCAGATTCTATTTATTTAATAAACAGTAGTTTGTATCAAAATTCACAACAATTTCAGACTGTTGGTAGGGTAAATGGTGCTTTTTGCTTCCTAGAAGAGATCACACTAACAGGATAAATTTGTCTTCAATTTATTCTGTCAGCTTCTTGCCTGTTTTTTTTCAATTTTGCCATTTATATTCTGCACTGGCTATTGTAGAGAATATTAATAAGAAGTAGCACCTGAAATGCAAGCCTATATGTTCTGGTATGAAGTGAAGTACCGAAACAGCACTGCATGCTACAAGGATATTGGTGGCTCTGCCATGTTCCATGTGGGCAATAACAAACCGAGAAAAAAAACCATTGGGATGCTAAATTTTTATTCTAGTATCTGTCATTTTAGTCTGCAAATATAAATATTTAGACTAAAGAAACTCACAGCAGGTTCAGCAGTTTGCACTAATGGGAGTAAGTGCAACAGCTGTGGTGAGAAAAATCTTGCTATGTCCTGATTTTATTCTTCAAAAGGGAATCTCCAACTACTAGGAACATATGCTATAAATAAAGAATAGCAGAACATCTAATCTAAGCCTCCTTAGAACTGAAAATTCTTCAAGAATTCTTAGAGGTTAATATTTTATTTTAGAACACAGAAGCAAAGCACTGTAGTTCACTAACTTCCTCATTTTTTGAATGTCAAAAGCAAAGCAGAAAAGATAAACATGAGAAGGCACTGCCAAGCAGTGCTGAAGAAAAGGTAGCAATGATCTTGATGATCTGAATATTCATATCTGTTAAAGGTTACACATTCGCCATGAAGAGGTATACTATTCTTCTGGAGATGCTTCTGGGGACTCTGGCTTCTGCATCATCTGCATCATCCTCAGCTTCTGCCTTCTGAAGACTCATGACCATGAAGGACAGAGGAGATGACTGAACGGCTACAGGACAGTACTTCTACCTTATTGTCACAAACCTAATCAACAACTTGCTGAGGGAACATAGAAAGATAATTATATCGAGTGCAATTTTCTTTCAGTGAGCCTGATCCCATGACCTAAAGACAACCTCCCTCATTCTGCTGGCAGTGCTGCTCCCAGTGCTGCCCAGGATGCTGTTGACCTTTGCTGCAAGGGCACATTGCTGGCTCACATTCACCTTGTCCACCAGGACCTCAAAGGCGTTTCCTGCCAAGCTGCTTTCCAGGCAGTCGGCCCCCAACATGTATTGGTGCATGGGGTTGTTCCTCCCCAGATGCAGGAGTTTGCACTTCCCCTTGTTGAACTTCATGATGTTCATGTCTGCCCATCTCGTCAAGCTGTTGTGGTCCCTCTGAATGGCAGCACAACCATCTGGTATATCAATGACTCCTCCCAGTCTTGTAACGTGCAAACTTGCTGAGGGTGTACTGTCTCCTGGCATCCAGGTCGTTAATGAAGAAGTTAAACAGTATTGGCCCCAGTATTGACCCAGTATTGACTCCTGAGATATATCACTACTGACTGGCCCCCAGCTGGACTCCATGCCACTGACCACAACCCTATAAGCCTGGCAGTTCAGCTAGTTTTCAGTACACCTCACTGTACACTTATTTAATCTGTACTTCAGTTTGCCTATGAGAATGTTACGGGAGATAACTGTCTAAAACCTTACTAAGGTTGAGATAAAAATCCACTGCTCTCCCCTCCCTGCATGCTCAGACAGTGTCTCTGTATTGCTTCAGGTTACCTGTCCCTGCTTCCACCTTTCGTATGGTTTCTTTTTATGTCTGGGTTTTGTCAGGAGCTCCCTGTTCATCCCTGCAGGCCTCCTTGCTCTATTTCCTGCAGGTTAGGGTGGACCATTCTTGAGTTTGGAGGAGCTGATCTTTGAAAATTGAGCATCTCTCTTAGATCCCTCTTCTCTCCAGGGCCACATCCCGTGGGACTCTTTCCACCAGGTCCCTGAATGGGCCAGATTCTGGTCTCCTGAAATATAGGGCTGTGATCCTGCTTTTTGCTTTGTTCCTTCCTCTTGGGATCCTGAACTCCACCTTCTCATGGTCATTGCAGCCAAGGCTGCCCCAGACCTTCACATCCCCAACCAGTCCTTCCTTGTTTGTAAGTGTGAGGTCTAGCAGAGCACCCCTCCTTGTTGGCTCCTCAATCACTTTTGTTAGGGATTTGTCAATCAATGCACTCCCAAAACCTTTTCCATTGCTTGTGCCCTGCTCTGCTGTCCTTCCAGCAAATACCAGGATGGTTAAAGTCCCTCATGAGGATCAGGGCCTGCAAACATGAAGTTTCTTCCAACTGTCTGAAGAAGGCCTCTTCTACTTCTTCCTGATCAGGGGGTCTGTAGCAGACACCCAGAACGACTTCACCCATGCTGTTCTGCCCCAGCAGCTCCCAGTTGACTCCTCATCCATCCCAAGGCAGAGCTCCGTGCTCCATTCCTGCTGCTGTCTCACATAAATGACATTTGGGTTTGTTCTCTTCTGACTGCTTTCTTTGCTGATATACTCTATATATTGCTTATATATAAATCATAGAAGAACAATAAATAGCCATTTAACATTGTGTTCTTTAACTTTCTATACATAGTGTATCTCAAAGTCACTGTATATTTTATCAGAAGGTCTTAAAATCTTAAAAGACTAATTCTTTTAATGAATAAAAAATAATGAAATATATGATGAAATACAAAGCAGGGAATACAGTTATATTTGACCAAAAATAGATTATAGAGATAGTCTTGTCACTGTTAATAACCAGTGGTGCCATTTCTCTTACACAGCACCTCAGTGACAACAAAGCACAGAAAAAGAAACAATATACTCACATTTCTGTAAATATGCTTTGTGAGTATTACGGTGCTTGAAACCAATTTGGGAAAATATCTTCTAACTAAAATCTTGTTGTATTGAGCGTACATTTATTGTTTTCCACTTTTAATGTCTGTGGGATTCTTGCTTCTTGCTTGCTTGCTTCCACTTCTCAAGCATTTTCAAGGACAAAATTATGATGACTCGAGATCCAGTTGCAGAGTGAGGCTCTATAATATTTCTTATACACATGATGCATACATTTTACTCTTAGCTTGGAATGACAGATATAGCATATTCATATTTTATAATGTTTAAAAAGGAACCAAAATAAACTTCTGTTGAACACATATCACATCATTGTTTGTACCATGGTATTCATCCTTCCAGACATGGCCCCATTTCTTTGTCCCCATTTCTGTATTTGGTATGTATGCAGTAATTTAGTCATCTGGTCTGCTCAAAAGGCCCATGATTCACTGAAGGCCAAAAATCCTTTCCTGTATATTAAAAGGATATGTATCTATTATATGTATATGTATATATAGGTGTATATATATGTATATATTCTATATTCAAGACCCAAGAAAATCACTACAAAAAATAACTATGACATTTTGAAATGTTTCCTTTATCTAGTGCAAATTTCTAACATAGACTGTGCAGGTACAATGAATGGTTGCTTGGAATGTTGCTGTCTCTAACTTGTATTACTGTAAACATATATATATATGTATCATATGTATCTATGCATGTGTGTTTCTTTTCAAGCAGGAGCAAAAGGGAGGAGAAGGAAGATGCTTCATGTGAGTGCAGTCTGTGAGAACAGGGTCCCAGGGTACAGGAGGTCTGCAGTACAAAACAGAAGACTGCATCCATGGGGAGAAGTTGGTGTTTGCAAGGTAGGAACTATAGGCCTTGCCAAGGTCTTCCCTTGTTTTAGAACGAGAGCAACAAGGGATGTGTGCTAGAAATAGGTAAACTGCCTTTGAACTACCCTACAAAGAAGAACTGACTATAATTTTCTCTAAGCAACATACGAAACCAGAAAAAAATAGTAACTGTTGATTTCTAGTATTTCTTTTGCTTTAAGGACATAGAAGTGCTTTTTACCTCTCCCCGTCTTTTCCTTTTATTCAGCATGAAATTTTAAAGCATGACTCTAGTCTAAAAAGATACTCTAGAAAGGTATCAGAGTGTTATTCCATAATTGCTGTATATTCTTTTGCAAGTAAAATAGCAATGTATCTTACTATTAAATCCGTCTGAAAATCAAGTTGAGTTTGCTCTGGATATCAGTAAAAAAAATTCTAAATGAAAAGACTCATTAGAAGCCTTGCTGATGGGAATGTGGGCCATAATAATACCTATGCCTCTCTTGTATTGATTCTGTAGGAATAAAAAAGGAGTCTTTTGTTCAATAACATAATCTACACTTTATTATTAAATACTGCTAGTCTTCGATAATGATAAAATGTGATTTTGTGTAACTTTCTAAATATGTTCACATATTAGTGTGTATATATTTTTGCAGGAATAAGGTACTGTTGCTCAAATAAATTAATTATGCAGTTTTCTAAATGCTATATTCTTTCCTACTCATTCCAAGTGGATCTTTGATTCTGCCTTATGTGATGCATCATTTTACCCTGCTGATTTAGCTATCGGGAACAATTCATTTTGGAATAATTCTGTTTTGTAGGATTCAGGGTTTATATGTTTATTGAAAATATTAAGTACAGATTTTATTTTTTCATTGATGTTTGTCTTTCCCAGACTTCCTCATGGTGTTTGGTTAGCATCAACTTGAAAAGTTGATTAAACACTGACATGGACAAGAAATTATAACCCATGAACCAAGAATAGAGGTAATTTTGCTCTCTGGGGATAGGAAACAAAAAAATGAAATTCATCAGAATTATGACGAGGAGAGCCAAGTGGAAGAGATAGTGGTCAAATCTGGTGACAAGAAGCAGATGAAACCTCCTATGTTTATTGATATTTATTGGTTCAGATCTAATTTTTTAAGCAAAGTAATAAATTGTATGGCTAGAACAGAGGACAAAACTTATGGACTTATAATGGATTGAAAATGTAACAAGAAATTGCGTATGAAAACTTTTGCTGGCCTTTTTAAAATGGAAGTTAGATGAGCTCTAAAACAAGTAGAGTTGATGGCTAGATTGTATGTACCTGTTGGTTTGGATTTTTTTTATAGAGCAAACGTTTTATAGTAGAAGTATGAAACCATAGTCTGTTATTCTTCCTAAATGCCTAAAGATATCAGCTTATGTCTTTTTAAAATAATGTACAGTTTTCTGCATTCATTTATGTAATATTTTACCTTTTGTGTACTTTTTACAAAATAGTCACAGAAACTGAGAAGTCTGACATCAGTTGTGATATAGCAAAGCTTTGGTCTTAGGTAAGTGACAAGGAAAATATTTATCACAAGGAAGCCGTGTAAAAAAGGGATGAGTTTTGTATGTAGTGTACTCAAAGAGCTTTTCTTTCTTGAGTGCTGGATAAGATGATAAATTTCTGCAGGGAAAGGACTACTTGTATGTTCCTGTAAGCCCTCTTTTGCATCATTCCTTAGTGTTGGTAGGAGAGCATCTTTGAGGACGACTGAGAAAGCAAAGGAGGGAGGGGATGCTTATGTGCTATTTTGGTCATGCTTGAGACTTTCAGCTCAAAATCCTACTTTATTTATCATTGATCATATCATTCATTTATTTTCTTCAGCACATTGTCAGACCTGACACAGTGCTGGTCAGTTTTTCTTTCCTTTTCAGCGGTCATTGACTTGTGTCTTCTAAGAAAAAGGTTTTATGAGGGGAAATGCTGAGTTTCAAACCAACCGAGAAAGAAACAAAGTTCTTATCTGCTCTTGAGATGTTGACCCTAATATCCTTTCCATTAGTCTTTCTTAGAAGTTTTCAAAGCAGCTGTCTTCATCTTTCTTTCTACCTGCGGATACGAAAGGAGCTTCTCATAAACATCTGTGGTACGTCGTTGTCTACCTTCAAAACCCTTCCCCACCAAAATACCTATGAAACCAGTGACAGCATTTAAGTTGCCGTCTGGCATTATCTTATAGCTATGTAAACCTCACAGCTAGCTGTTATCAAGAGCCATGTTTTTCCCTCGGACCCCTCTACACTCGTGGCCGTGTGTTCCCAGTCTGTCTCCTGTGCCATCAGTTTTACTCATCTGATCTTGTAGTGAGATGTTTAAGGAAGCTAAATTAGTGGAAAAACAATTGCTTTTCTATAAAAGCAGTTTTCTGCCTGTTGAGTTTCACAGATTGGGAGCAGATGAGTTTCGATGTCAAAGCAAGGGAAGACAATTACTGAGGCACAAGAGTGGAGCAGCATTACCCTTCTTTGTCAGCAGTTAGCTTTTAGATCAGCTTAGCCATGATTGCACTTATAAATAGCAAGTATACTGAGAATACTGCGTATCACGTTGATCTGTGTTGTCTTGCTATTTCCCTGGGCTCTTGTGTTTGCAACCACCTTATTTCCTTTGTTTTCTACTTTGGTTATAAGCCTTTTGTTCAGGGGCCGCCTCTCTGTACTGTATTTGTAAACCACAACTTTTTCAACTTTGAAACTTTTTGCTGTGATATTTACCGCACCTTATCAATTTTCCTTCCTAACAGATGTCAAACATTATTATTTATTGTTTGGGGAGGATGACACAGCCTCCACGTAGCTGTTTGCCAATGTCCTTGTGAAAACACTTAGTATTAGAACGTCTTCTCTGCATAACATGAATAAAGTTAATACTGGAAATAAGAACAATTTCTTTATTCTCATCTAACAGGTTGGAATTTGAGGGCTAGATACAGCTTTGTTGGATACACAGAAAAAAAATCTGTCACCCAGCTTCAAGAGGAAGGAACTGTGAGGAAAATGTATGCACTTGATGATCATGTCTGTTTGGTTTTGCAGGTATTGTTCCTAGCGTTATTGCTCCACAATTCATTCCGTTGCAGGTATGGAGTATGTAAAAGTCCTTTAAAGACTGGATTTATGAAAAACATTGTGAAGGTGAACATGGTGGTTTGGGAGATTGGTACTAGGATATGAAGGCTTGGTTTCCTACATAACTGATTTGAATATAGCTGAAGGATTCTTATGGGGCCAGTGGGAATTATTTTGATTTTTAAGACTTATTTTCCTTCAGACAAGGACTGAATGAAGGCAAAACTGCAAGGAAACTCAGCAAATTGGTTAGCAAAACTGCCTGGAGTGTACGTCTCATCTCAACATACAGTTCCATGTGACCACAAAAAGGTCATGGCTAGTTGCCACTGCAAGTCAAAGATATTACTCTGGTCTGTGCTCTTCCACTGTCACTTCTGTGCTGGTTTTGCTGCCTGGCTGAGGCATGGTAAGCCAGGCAGGAACCCTGCCCGGCAGAGAGATAAGCCAGGAAGAAAAAGTTTCTTGCAGTGTCTGACCAAGGTCAGGCAAGAGCCAGCAAGAGGCTCAGGGGAAACAGGAGCAATTCACAGAGGAGAGCCACAGTAGCACTGACTTGGATCAGTCTAAACTCTCGTACAAGTGTGTGCTCCTGGGTGGTGCCACTTCTTCCTCCTGTCCCTGCTGTACCCTAGGCACTTTCTTCTCCTCCCTGGTGCCCTTTCTGATGCTTCTTTGCCCCTTGTGAGTTGACTCAACTCACTAACCTCAGAAAAAAACCCCTCTTAATTTGCTTGTTGAATTGATTCAATGTGCAACTGTATGAACCCCATAACTCTGTGAGGGAAGGGGGGAGTGAAGGAAGAAGTTGGTGGAGGAGATGAAACTGTCCTTTTTTGGTGGCCAAACCATTATTAACACTCACTGAGGGTACAATTTGATGTTACACCTAATCTACTGTGCATGCAAGCTGCTACTGAAGAAAATAGTCCTAAACTCACTGATCTGATGCAAAGTGAGATCTTTTTTTGGTAAATTGCCACAAAATTGTGTGATTGTTAAAGCCAGTTCAGGGGAAGCTGCAGGAATGTCTGTGTGGAAGTGGTTGGGAAGAACAGAACTGCTTTTTGTGGCAATCTCCATGTAGGTCATGCTATCAGGATGTGAAACAGTCCTCTTTGCATGCTTTCAGAAGGGATGAAAACAAGACTCAGCTTGTCAAAAAAAAATTAGTTTTGAGTTGGGTCAACACACTGATCCGACTTAACAGCTTCAGAATAGCTCATCCTAACACAGGGAGAGAATGAGAAGATGCAGTGAGGGACAAGAGATGGGAGAATCTCCTCTTTTGATAGCAGTGTGCTCTTAGATTGGCTGATACTGAACATGGAGCTGCTCCCAGAGAAGGAGGTTCCAAGTGATAAAAGAAATTTTCTGCATTTTGTAGTAAATGGGTCATCAAAATGATCCAACTTAAAAAAATTTACAATTATCTTTTTCTTTTGGAAGCTGAGTTTTTTCACTGGCCTCACAAGCAGGTGAATTTGTGGGAGAATGGGAGGATGAAGAACTACACCAGTGAGTACATAATTGGCTAGAAAATTGGGAAATCAGGAACCTACTCAACTGGCTTTACTATCAGGAGAGTTATAATGTGAAATGTACCTTGGATTTTCTACAGTAGCTTGTAATGAAGAAGAATAAGGATGTACCTCAGCAACCCTCTCTTCTTACACGCTATTATGGTGCTGTAATCCCAATTTCCTGGTACTGTGGGGTGGAAGGAATTGTACAATACCAAAACCATGACATGTGGTATGGTAGGGAGCAGGGTACTTCTCATATGTGTTTTTGGAGGGGCTAAAGCCATATTTAATTCTGTAAGTTAACTTTCTGTAAACTTAAAAACTGTTATGGCCTGACATTTACTTGAAATTGCTGTTTCTCAGTTAGAATAAAGTTACTTCTCTATGCTGTTTTGAATTTGTTTCTGTCTTCACCTACATTACTTTTTCAACAGTTTCTGGCTTGAAAAAAAGTTGCAATGGTTTGCTCCTTCTTGAATAATAATTTGTTGCTAGTTAATGAAAGAGTCTTTGTGATGACTTTATCATTACGTTTATGGAGACCTGGCTGCTGGTGCCAGAAGAGTGATTAACAGAGCCATAAACTGACTCTTGAGGGTCCGGTGACAGTAGGATATGCCACACACTGCTTTGCAACTTTAGCAGGTAAGCAGTTTGACATTTTTAGGTTTCCGCTTAAAAGCGTCAGGTGATCGTGACTATTGAAAACAAACCAATTGTTTCTATTATTATCTGTAAAAAAAGGAAGTCAGGTTAAGTTTCCTTTGCACAACTTCTTAAAAAAAAAGTGAATATCACTTGAGAAAAATAACTGTTTTTCACAAGAAAATAATCACCATTATGAGCTCTTTTATTTTAAGGAGCACCAGCAAACATAACTGTTCCTCGTATGTGTAGATCTGTGAAGAACTTTATTGTATAATTTGGAAATTATAATGCAGAGAGACCAAACAATATTAGTGTATAAAAGAGTCGAGATAACAATATAAACTTAAAAAGAAAACAACAAAATCCCTTACAGAAGAGAGCAATGTGAAAGGCCAAATTGAACGTCAAACTCACAGATACAAATTCTTATTTTCAAATACTGAAGACTAGCAGAAGACCTGTGAGCAGGCTGATTGATTGCAACCGTCTGAGATGTTCCTTCAAATCTGTTCACAACTGTGCCTCAGATCATGTTAAAGGATAATCTGATTAAACCTTAATTCCTGTAGTCTGTGTCATTTTAACAGGGAGTAGTTTCTTTACAGGGAAGCCTGTTTTGCCTCAGTTACTTGTGTGTGACTTGAATGGAGTTGTGCAACTAGAACAGTGACTACAAGCTAACTTCTGAAGATCAGAAATAAGCTGTTGATGTATTGGAAATGAAGAGTGTTATGGTGAGTACCTGTATCCAGCCTTTTCAGTCTTGTGCTTTGCTTATGCATTGGGCCAGTAAATTTCTTAATTTTCTGGGATGCCAAAACTGGTCAGCTTTCTCACACTGCTGCACACAAAGCAATGGCTGTAGACCTTTTGGTATGTCTGCCTTGACTGTGGGCTTTGATGGCAGTGGGAGTCCTGAACTGCACCGGATGGATCCATCCGGTACCTACCAGTCTTGGAAGGTAAGTGTCAACTTAATATATATATATAGTCTGTAAGTATCTAAGTACTTATATGTAAGAAGTACTGCATGTATGGCCTGCAAGAAGAATCCATTTTTTGCATTAAAATTTTTTGCATAGTCAGTGCACATCTCTGACATTGGATGTTGAATTCTGAACCAAACATCGACAGGATCAGAAAGAAGGTTCAAGCTGACAAAGTCACTGAAGCATACTTGGTTTTGGAAATAAAGTTATAATAAGCTATAGCAAAAATACATAAATAGTTGTAAAAGCTTTACCAAGGCTTGATACTTGCTGCACAAATGGTAGCCCGTTCATACAGAAAAAAAATCCATCTGAAATGTCTTGTGTTTCTTTGTGATTCTTTTGTTCACTTGTCACTTTTTACAGAAACTTTTCTGTATAGAAACTGAAAACTCGCATATCAGCTGTTTTTGAAAGAACGCAAACAGCAACGAAGCCATTATTGGAGGTTTTTATGCCAGAGAATTTTGAATCATACTTTGCTTTTGATCAAGGGGTTTTGTAATTGTCTCAAGCAGGACTGGAACAAATATGGTGAACCCTTCTGTGTACGGTCTGTTCACACTAGAACCTCTCCCTATCGGCATTGCAGCTGTGCCACTGGAAGCAAGAGAGCAATCTGGATGATTATATTTAGGCTTCCATTCCATTCCAATTGCAGGGAAACTGTTGAATATGTTGGTTGGTTATGGAGGCAATGACTATTATTAAATGAAGACAGGTGGAGGCAGGGTTGAGAAAGTCCTCTGGCTAAAGGAAAGGTCACACCTGACTGCAGCTGGTGTTGTCCGTACTCTGTACTCAGTCAATCAGATATTTACCACTTTAATTTACTGGAGTAATTTCATTGCTGAGTTTGTGCCTAGTGGTTGCTGAAAGCCCTTACAGTGCATGAGCTCATGTGAGAGAGCTGACTCCTCATTCGTGAACAAAACTGCCAAAGCCCACTTTTTGTCCCCAAGACCATGTTCATACCAGACTCTCCTTGCCTCCTAAATGGACTAGCTGTGTCCTGGCTGCTTGCTCCCGATGTGTGCCAGAGACCATTGTAGCAATAGAGATAATCAAGCTCCAGTGTCTGGACCCATGCGATAACTTTTCTGTTCTGGCACAGGTATAGCAAAGGCGGCTGAAACCTGCTGCAGTGGATTGGTCTCCCCAGTGCAGATAAGAGCGGTGTCCACCTTTTCTGCTCAGAGGCTTTGAATTAATTCTCTTTGAAAACAAGTATTTTCCAAACTCCGTAGGAGAAGAGGAGGGAGGAAGGTAGTACGCCAGCATGTTGTAATACCTTTTGTGCTTTGGTTACATGTAAATGGGAACAATTTTTCTGTAGAATGGATTGAAACTCCCCCAGACCTGTAAGTGTATGTGCCTTGGTGAAGGCAAAATCAAATATCACATTTTCTTTGAGGCAAAGGACTGAAGGGCATAAGGATCCTTTCAAGTCTTACACTAGTTTTATGTATGTTCTGTGTATTTTATGAATTTCTCTCTGTCTTTGGCTGCCAATGAAATGAAAGATCCAAAGAGAAAGTTGAATAGTGAATATCACTTCTGTATTGACCTATCTTTGTTTCCAAGTGGGTAGTTTTATTACATAAGTATTTCTCATTACTCGGTTGATACTGTAAATGCTAGTTTTATCAATTTGATATTTTTGCCATTTTTCTTACACTTCTTAATGCTACTGATGGTTTTAACATAGCTGCTAGAACTGGCAAGTAAGTCAACACTTTTCTGTGTCTCCGTTTAAGAAACTTTGTGGGGAAAGTTGCCTTTCAGGTAATTTAATATGTCAGGTAATAGCTATTCTGGCTGTCAGCTTTATCTCCCTTCCAACTCCCTTTTGCTCTGAGATTTGGGTTCTTAACTTGGAGGTTATGGAAAAAAGGTAAAGAGAAGTCCTAATTCCTTCTTTCCTCCTTTCTTAATTATTGCTTGCTTGTTTGTTTGTTTTTATTTTTCCCAAGGTGAGCATAGAGTTGTGGAGTTACCTACCAATGCAAGTGGTAGTGTTTTTGCTTTGCAGTCTTCTGTTGTTCTATACCATGATGTGCCCATCAACGCTGCCTTCTTGGTTCCCTGTCCTGCTGGGATCTGCCAGTAGTTGCTTCTTACTCCCTAGTTTTTGCCTCAAGGGTGTAGTTAATTGGATTGCAGTTCATGTTCTCTGCTTGATTCCCAAGAGACAGAAAGCAGGGAAGTCCTAGCCACCATCTGCTTTTTCCCTGTCCTGTGGATTTCTTTCATCTCTAATGAACTCGGACCAAAACACAGACTGCTGTGCTCATGAGCTATCACAATACTTCAAAGGCATTTTTGAGCTAGCTGGGAAAGAGTCCTGGGACATGCAGATAGACATTGGGTAGATCAAGCAATGAGCCTGTGATAAGCTGAGGCTTTACAGAATCTGACAGCTGGTTTATTAATGACAGTATTGTAAACATGAAAAGAAAAACAACTTTCTGATTGTACTTTTTTTTCACTGTAAACAGAGCAACACACCATTCTTGCCATTCTCATTTTAATTTGAGAAAATGCTGATGGAACCTTGTCTGCAGGATTGGCAGAGGTGTGTTGGCAGTTGGGCCACCAGGGATACAGTTAGTTGGCAAAGTCATGGCACGGGTGGAGATGGTCATAATCAGCTCCTCAGTAAACCCAGATGAAACTTCTGCCCACCTTCCACTTCCCTTTTAAATGAACAAATGTTAGTGATTTTTTTATTATTATGTTAGAATTTTTTATTATTATTATTAAACATCAGAGAGGGGAAGATAATCCTTGAATCACTACAAATATTTATTCACTAGATATTGCAAGAAAAGACAATAGCCGCAGCACTAGAAGCCAGTCTTGCACACCAGACCACATGGATGCTCCTCAATTCACCAGGAAGCCCTGATAGCAATTTAGATGCCAGTGAAACTGAAAAAAGTTTTGAATTCCAATTGAGAGAAACCCTGTGTGTGCCTTTTTTTCCTCCCTGATGTAAAGAAATAGGTACCAAACTTTGGCAGTTCTTCCAAACAGAACTTCTTGGCTTTTAACTGAAAAGAAATGACCACAAACAACATGGCATTTGTAACACCCTGAATCTAGATCTACATTGGTTAGAGAAGTATTCTACATCCTGGCTTAGGCAGAATGCTTCTCCCATGGACAGAATTTAATTTGAGTTTCTTCAACTGTTGCTCACTGGACTGTGTTAAACAGTTTTGAAATTTCTGTCCTTCCCCTAGCTCTACATCAGAAGAGGTTTTAGCAAACACAGAGTTGCTAGAATAGTTTACATAAAGAAAAAGACGTGTGGCATGAAAAAGTTGAGAACTGCTGTTCTCATATATTTATGTCCCCAGATACCGTAAGATCAAGTATTGAAACATCAGCAGAGTCTAAGTAGAAGCTGCAAGGGGAAATCAGTGACCTGGCAGACAGGCAAGTTGTGCACCGCATATTGCATCGTGATAGTGAGGGAGTCCCAGTATGAAATGTACACAAGCCTTTATAAGATTTGACTACAGCAGTTAAGTTAATGTATGTTGTGATGAGATTTATAACTTCCTTTCTGTCCTCCACAGGCCAATGCAATTGGTGGCAATGCTAAAACTGGGTAAGGGTTTTTTTTGAAAAAATTACCCAGAAGAAGCTACAGGAGCTCAAAAGGACACCATTGAATTAGCAATCGGCCTTGCTAAAAAGTAATCCAGTACAAAGCACGTGATAAATTCTTCAAGAAAAGCTTGGGCTTCGCTTCTTCATGAAAATGTGAAATGCTTGGTAAATATACTTGTTTTAATGATTTCATTGTATGCTGCACTGTGAAATCTGGTGGAAAAAACACTGAACTTCCTATAATAAGGAGAAACCAGCCACCACAGGTATGTGTTAATGACTTTGTAGGAAACAAGTATATAGGTGGTATACAAAATCTTCTCACAAAAATTATTCCAGGTGACACCTGTGCATTCAACTTGATGTATGAAATCTCCCCTAACATCTGGTGGCACAACGTTAGGTGACTTCTGTAGTGTCTCTGTAGATTGATAGTGCTGGAAGCTACAGTGATTGCTGCTAATTTATAATAGCGTAAGACACTGTTGGGAACATTTCATGCAGGAAGCAGTGTAGGAAGGTGTATGGCAACATGCAACTTGTGTGGGTTGTATAAGACGTTATCATTGTCTTGAAAATGGTGAAAATGATAGCAATGTTTTATCCTGGAGTGGTCCTTATCACAGTATTTCTGACATGCTGTGGTCCCTTCATAGCTTAATAGCTTCTGTTTCTATCACAAGTGGAAAATACAGGCTTCAGGGTATATACAAAAATTTACATTAAAAATATTATCAGAATACAGTATTTTCGGGTTTTGGAACAGTTACTTTAATACTTACTACATACTACAAAGTATTGCCAGCAGATGGAGGGAGGTGGTCCTTCCTCTCAGCACTGGTGAGGCCACACCCGAAGTGCTGTGTCCAGTTCTGGGCTGCCCAGTACAAGGGAGACATGGACTCACTGGAGAGAGTCCAGCAAAGGGTCCCAAAGATGATGAAGGGACTGGAGCATCTGTCCTGTGAGGAAAGGCTGAGAGAGCTGGGACTGCTCAGCTTGGAGAAGAGAAGGCTCAGGGGGATCTTGTCAATGTACGTAAATACCTGAAGGGAGGGTGCAAGGAGGACGGAGCCAGGCTCTTGTCAGTGGTGCCCAGTGGCAGGACCTGAGGTAACGGGCACAAACTGAAACACAGGAGGTTCCCTCTGAATATCAGGATAGACTTTTTTGTTTTGTTTTGTTTTGTTTTAAACTGTGAGGGTGACCGAGCACTGGCACAGGTTGGCCAGAGAGGTTGTGGAATCTTCCTCCTTAGAGATATTCACAAGCCATCTGGACATGGTCCTGGGCAACTGGTTCTATGTGGCCCTGCTTGGGCAGGAAGGGGTTGGACCAGAGGACCTCCAGAGATCCCTTCCAACCTCAGCCATTCTGTGATAGTTGGTGGAAAAAATAAAGACATAATCTTCAAAACTGTTCATTGTTCCAGCTCATAATGTTTTGGGGTTTGGTGTTTGGTTTTTGTTTTTTTTTTTTTTTTTCTCCAATAACTCTCAGGTGTGGATGGAGAGAAGGGGTGGCCTAACTACAGGTACTTAGGGTTTCCTATTGACTGTCTCTAGGCCATCAGCTTGAATAACAAATTTTAACCATGAGTGTGTGCTTTGAAATTCAGTGTGCATTTCAACTCTCCCAATACAATAGTACAGTAAGTGACTGTGACTTGAATGTTTAGGAAAACAGCACAGAGAAAATGGGGGAGGGAACAATATGTAAACACATTTTCTCAAATATTTAAAGGAGTTGAGCAATTAATTTGCTTTGCATTAATGCTTTTGACATTAATTAGACTTTTTAGTTTTAACATTTGTTCAAAGTTTAAAATACCTCTCCGCCCCTTCAAATACAAGAACAGTGAGGGGGATGGAAGATGAAGAAAAAAAATCTCCTTCTTTTTATTATTCACTAAAAGAAGTAAAAAGATAAATCCAGGTTGTTCTTTGCAGGCACTTCTTATTTTTGATCAAGTAAACCAGCTTGTCTGAAACATCCATGGAACTAAGAGAAGGAAGCAAGATTGCAGTTCCAGGTTCAGAAATCATGTATTTCCATGCTTTTATGCTTTGTGTGTGTTGAGTGTGAATCAAATTATGAATTCCCAGTGGGAGGCCAGCAGTTCAGCTAAAAAACCATGCACCTGCTTAATCCAAGATGATATGCAAGCACAGGGAGGTGGAAATTAAACACAGTACTCCAGCAATAGTTTCCTACAATGAGATACTTATGAGGATAAAGAAAAACAAGGATGCAACTTTGTCATTTGAAGGAGAATTCATGATTTGCCCTGATGAAACTGATTTGCTATGTCCTTTTTCCAGTCAGTAGTAGGTTTTTCGGTTTTGTTTTGTTGTTTGGAGTTTTTTTCCCAGAGAAAAAATAACTGTGCCGTAGGCTTATTATCCCAATAAAGTTGGAATACTCACCAGAGTGTTAGCTCTTGAGTGTTCTGTTTTCTTTTAGAAATAAAAATTTCTAATAGCTGGCATAACTACCTATGTGTTTATAAAATGCTGATAAACACAAATAAATATAGTACATATTTTTATATTTTGGAAAGTACCTAGTGGAGTATAGTTCCGACTGACATCTGAGCTTGTTTAATACTAGGGCACAGTGTGAAAGAACAGGAAGACATCTATATGCTACAACAGAATTCCAGCCTCTGTTTAAGGAGGTAGGTGAACACCAATGCCAGTTTTAATTTGTCTGCAGCTGGATTTCAGATTTTACTGCTGTAGTTTGTGTTACAGCTTTTGCTCAGCCTTATCGTGGCTGGTGTTAAGTGGTGGGAAGGGGATGCAGCCCCTTTTTGCCCCTCTGGTAACTCCACTGTTGGTTGCTGGCAGTCTCTTAATTCACCATCATCTGATTCATAAGTCTGATTCTGACTATTTGCATTGGTTTGAAATGCTTTACAAATATTTAGCAGCACAGTTTTTGCTATGGAATGTAACTAAATAGATTAGAGCATCACAGCTGGAAATCAGTGGTATTAATCATTTTGTCTTACTCAGATTTTTAGCGCAAAAGATATTTAAATGCAAGTTGCAGAAATAGAGAAGGGAAAAAGAATCTGAAAAGAAAAAGAGAAAAATACCTAAGTCACAAAACAATTATGATAGCTGTTATAATGTTTTTGAAGTTCTAAGAGGCAGTAATTGTCTACAGTGCACAGAGCTGCTGAATGAACTTGTTTCTTCCTGAGTTCTGTAGTTTTCCTGAAACTTGATGGAGCTACAGTTGTGCTAAACCTAATATGCTTGTTCATCCTGCACTGTGCAAAGAGTCATATATTCTTTTTTTTTTTGCACATGGATTTACCACAAAAAGTTACTAATATGTTTTCCAGAAGCTGATGATTGCCCCCCGTTAGCGTTGGTACAGGATATGTAAAATCTGTCAGAACCCCTATTTTTTTTTTCCTTTTCTACTGTAACTTTTTGCAAATGGGATAATTACTGCTCAGTGGTATTACAAGTCCAGTAAAGTTCTGATTTGTGTTCTGTTTCATTTACTACGTGTTGCATGAAAAATAGATTAGCAATGTCACTTTACATAATGCTGTATTACTATAGGCCACTGCAGCTTCAGTGATAAAACTGCTTTCTTTCAGTGAATTTTACCGGACAGCAAGACAGTACGACTTCTTAATACAGTTATATAATTCTTAACATTTTAAGTCTTAGATCAATTTCTTTTTTACTCTTTGTGTTCCATTGAGAATATATTTGTGCCCAATGGCTAAGCCTTTCACGCTGTGAATCTTTTTTGCTGGGGCATTTTAACTGTACCTATTTCCCATTACTGTATATTTTCAGCTACTCATTTCTATTGCTTGTGCCCATTCCTCCCTTTTTTCTCCCTCCGTTCACTTCGTCTTCGGATCTTTCTTCCTCACTTAAAGCCTAGCTTGTGAGGTATGTGTGCTTCCCTGACCTTCCCACCTCATCAGACCACTTCTGTGGCTTCATGATGTAGCTTTGGGTTCCCCAAACCAGCAGGAACTGCAGGTGTACATCCAGCTAGGCTTTCCTCTGCTGGGACTTAACGTGCCTCACCATATGGCAAAGCTCCATGGTCAGTTAGCTCTCTTGGTGTTAGTAGCTCAGTATAGTCAACCAAGCTTTATCACTTACAACAATATAAAAGTATATGCCTAATTCTTTTGTTGTACCTTCCTGTTGTACTTTTAAATGGTTTATAAGGTTTTGAAGCCACCGTGTATTGTACCTCATGGAACAAAGAGTTTGACTTACTTATAGCATAATGTTTGGTTTGGCATCTGTCACCTGAATGTCCAAAAGAAAGAGGCACCTCCATAAAAGATCATCAGTCAAGACAGAAAAAACAGGGCAGACTGTAACACTGACTCTAAATTTAGAAAAAATCTACTGAAATTGCAGACTTAATGTAGAGGTGTGGTTACTGAGGATATTAAATAGCCAGTTGTGATTTCACTTGATAGTTTTCATTACTAAATATATTCGCATTTGCAACTGCATTCCCACTACTTAATCTTTTTGGTCATATCTTCTTTTTCTGCATTTCCAACTAGCTCATTCTCACTTTTTTTTGTGTGTGTGTGTGTGAAATTTTCTGTTCCCTGATTTTTACTGCTCTTATCTACAGCATCTTTTCCTGAAGAGCTAGTGTTCTTTGTTACTATTTAACATGTTTCATGGTAAGCTTTTGATTTTTCCCATTAAAACTAACTATTTTAACTAATGAGATTAAACCTTCACACATATTTCTTCCCTTCATGTTGCAGTTACATGCTTAAGTTAATTTGGTAGTGTTGCCAAGTTGCTGTCATTTAAGAAAAGCTTAAGGCAAATATTGCAAGTTTCTCATTCCAGCTAATTTGCTGGTTGCATTTAATTGATGATTTATCAATCGGAGAGAAAATAAAACTTTTGTAAAAAGGTTCACTGACAGATTAAAAACCCTGAAGCATATTAGATGGATTTTATAGGGTTGTAGGACACTAAAACCGAAGTGTTGGATGTGAAACAGACTTAAGATCTGAGGACTTTATAAAGGTCTGTCTTTGGAAGAGTTAAGGCCTGCTCTCTGGACAGGAATTTTGGAGGGTGGGTAGTTGATTTGTGTTTTAAATACCTTATTTGAAACCCTGGAGAAAGCTTAGTACAGCAGAGACTGATTCAGTGTGCACTGTACAAGTCTCAGCTGTTGGAAAGGGGTTATGCAGACCAAACTACAGGCAGTATATCACCTAATACCTCCTGGGAAAGAAATCTGAACTGTTGTTTGCAGTAATGCTTTCCTATGCCTGGAAGGTAAAGAAGATACTTCTACGTGAATGTCAGAGGAGTCCATTCATGGGTTATTTGAAGTAGCAAAGCAGGTCAGTTCTCCAAGGCTGGAAATTCAGGGAATTAACAGCTAGATATATCTTCAACTGACTTTGAAAAGCCGTTACCACGTTTATCAGTATGTCCTGGACAAGGTCTTGGGAAAAAAGCTGTAGACAAGAATGATGACTTAATTCAAAGTTTTTCAATGCATGGGGTTTTTTCGGTGGTAGCAGTCACCCAAGAAAATAAAGATTTAAAAACCCCAAAACTCCAGGTAGTGACAAAACTAACTTTCCTTACATGTGCTGTAACCTGTTCAGTTATGAAAATAGCTTTAAAATTCCAGATTCTTTGTTACTTGTTATTCTGACTGACTTTTTGCATTTCTTTTACTCTGGGTAATGAAGACTGCATACTGGTAATGTCCAGTGTCCTCTATTATAACACATTTTTCCATGTGAAAAAAGGACCCTTCCTTTTATTTCCTGTGCAGTTTCATAGAATGATAGGTGCATCTGCTTTGTTTGGAGAGAACACTTATGGCACTTTAGCCCAGGTTTTTTTTTTTAAGATATGCATATTTCTAAATCTTCTGGGCTTTGTTCAGTGGGGGTTTTTTTCTCTTTATTATCATTGTGCTATACGTTTTCCTGTGTTGTCTTTCATATCACTTCCTTTGCTCCTTTTCCAGCCTCCATGTGTTTTTCTCTCACTATTCTGTATTTTCTATTTCCTCTTTTCACGCTCTGCTGCCTCACAGCTTTAGTGCATACACTTCTGTTTTCTTCAGCTGTTTCTTTTTGTCTCTTCCAGATACGCTTTCACTCCTGAGCATTTGCATATGGGTCTCGGAGATTCCTTTAGAAGTTGAATGGCCCCAAGAAGAGAAAAACTTGGTCTTAAGTAATACGCCAACTCCGTTCTTCCTGAAGTCCAATAACAGTGGACAGCGTGCCTTCCCTTGCATCCTCCTCCTTCTGCCATCAGTCACTGTTGGTCTTTGCTGGAACTGAAGTTTCCTTGTCTCCTGGTCTCTGAGCATCCTCTGGCATGTGGGAGGTAACTCACTGTACCCTGGTTGTTACTTTGTGCATGTAACACAGCTTCATATGCATTCAAAGTGATGTAATTTGCTCAGACTTGGCAGAGCTCTAAGGGGTACAGAGGCTGCCTCCCTCCTGTGTTATCCCATCACCTCCTCTTCCACGGTGTTTCTAGCCTGCTCTCATACTTGGAAACTGTAACCATTGCTGCTGCTGCTGCCTCTTTGGGGTTTTGGACTGTTTGTTCTGGTATGGTAGGCACAGTGAGAGCTGAGGCAAGGCGAGAGCTGTGGTGATGAGGGAGAGGCGATGCTGTGTGAGAGAGCAAATACTGTGTTTGGATCCTAAATAGGGGTGGTTTTTTGGTGTTCCTGAATATAGGCTTCTGTGGCACTGTGTTTCTTACCTGACATGTTGCAAATGCAGGTGCAATAGCTCCGCTTTCTGCAATCTGTTAAAGCTACCGGTGTAACAATAGTGGTAAAAGCATGGCAGAATGAACTTGACACGCATGTAAAAGATTAAGGCACTTATTCAGCTAGTCCATGCAACTTATCTTCATGCCTGTTGTTACCTGTACTAGTGGAGTTTGGGAGAGTAGAGTTACCTGTGTTGTGACCACGCTGGAAATTAAGCTGTGGCCGCACGCTTTCAGTTCTTGCCTCGAGCGATTTCTGTTCTGTAGCTGTTTCAGCTGCTGCTGACAGCATTTTAAAGCACCAATACTGTGGAATCGAGCAACGTTGTGAATGAAATGGTCAAAAAGAGGAGTGTTTCCTTTGCTCCTCCAGTCTGAGAAACCTGTAAGCAGCGGTAAGTAAGCGTGGAACTATCTATCGGAGCATGGGAAAAGAGTTGCATAATTTTTTGCATTCTGTTCACAATTTGCACGATTTTCAGTGTTATCCTCCAGTATTAGAATTTCTTGTCTACATTTCTACCTGAAAAACATAGTTGCAAAGGATGTTTAATACAAGTGATTAAAATGAAAATTATGTTTTGCTCTCCTAACACTTTGTTGGATTTTGTGCTTTTTGTACCACGATAATGAACTGTATGCCAGGCCTTGGTTTTTGTAATCATTTATGCTGTGCTCAATTTGAACAGATGAGCAATGCCCCTTAAGCTTTATGGGTAAAGAGAAGCATGGGCATAAGCATGCTTCAAAACCGATTGAAATTTAGCCCAAACTTAGCTATGATATGCAACACCCTCAAAACAGAATTACTGAAGGTCGCGCTGACATCCCTATCAAACGAGCAAAAACTTTCAGTTATACTGTGAAAACAGCTTTTTAAAAAGCTATGTTTTACGTATCCTGTAACGATTACGCTTCCTTTACAAGGGGAGCGAGTTGCACGTCCTTCCTCAGCCCTTCTTCAAATCGAGCCCTGGGTGTGAAGGTCAAACGGGACAACTTTGTCCCCTTCATCCTTACAGCTACGCGCTGCTTTCGCCTGTTTCGGCCTGTCGGCAAGTTCAGCTCCGGTGATATGGGGAACTTCTTACACCTGCTGGAGCTCCTTCTGTTTTTAATGGCAGCCCCAAGGACACCCGCAGCCCCCAGGTACAGTCGGAGGGCCGGCACAGGTAGGCGGGCCGGCGGACGACGCGGCGGGAGGAACAGCGCCCGGCCCCCTCGCTTTCAGCTTCCCGGCTCCGCTGTGGCCAGCCGCGCTTTACCTTCTCAAGCTGACTGAAATCGGGGCTCTGAGAGCAGGCGGGCAGCCGGTGCTACCCGGCGGCGGCCGGGACGGGAGAGCGGGTCCCGTCGCCTCCCGAGCGAGTCCCGGCGGG
>WAAD01037796.1:36605-148235 GCA_013389945.1 Fregata magnificens
CGCCCTGCCCGTGCGGCGGGGTGCGAGCCCGGGCGGCGGGGAACGGGCAGGGCGGCGGGGGAACGGCGGCTGTTGCTGCGGGAGGGGGTGTTTTACGGGTGTGCCGAAAGTTTGGGGCGAGTTGCTCTCCTGCCCCAAACTTCTGGGAGCCGGGGTGTTTGTCTGTCTTGCAGGGCGTTGGAAACGTAAATGGGTTCAGTCATTTAGCGCGTGGGATGCTTGTAGCATCTGAGATGCTTATAGCCTGTCTGGAGGATGGATCTGGAAGTCTCTGGACTAAGGCAACTTTTTACTTTGCTGGACAGCACGAGGAGCAGGAGGACGAACCAAACACTCGGTGGCCAAGTTACCTTAATTTGTGACTTGAAAAAGACTCATTGAGGCTTTCGTGGAACTTGGATGAACGAGCAACGCGGGGAAGCGTGAACGTGGCTTAGCGGCTGCAAAGTAACTCCCACTCACAGTGCAAGTCATACTGCTCTCGCTCCCCCTCCAAGCAAGCTGTTCTGGAGGAATTGTTTTCACTGTTACAACCGGGCCGATGTGTACCGTTACTGAAACAAAATATTACCCTGCGTAAGGAGCGTAATGTTGAAATTTCATTCCGTGTTGCCCTTTGAAATGCTTTTTTCTGTTAAAAAAAGCATATGTGGGAAACGAAGAGTTCAGAGAGGTACTACACTTATGGAGGTACTTCCTATAGTGGCAAAGAAAATGTTAATGTAGGAATTGCGTAGTGCTGATATAGATGGCTTAATACTTTGGGTTGCAGCAGAGGGTCAGCCAGGGCTCCTACCTGCACTTTCTCACAAGAAAAAGAAGGTGCTGTTGGTTCTAAACTTCCCACTCTTCCCTGTCAGGCTGTATTTAAATGCTTTTTAAAAAAGAAAGTGACTTTGATTCCACTGGTCTTGGTCTCACTATACTGAGACCCCGAGATATGTAATCACTTTATTGCTATTGTTGCTATAATCATTTCCTGCCAGGACAGTTCCTTTGTTGAAGCATCTGTTGCAACTACTTTCAGGTAGGATGTTGCCTAAAATGATGGCTGGTTTTACATTAATTCCTGTGCTGCTGGTACATATTTGCATTTTTTTCTTTTTTTCTTTCTTTTCTCTTCTCCCCCCCGCCCCCATGTCTTTATCAAAGACATGCACCTCTCAAAGAAATATATAATGCTAATGTAATTTAAAAAAAAAATTATCTTTAATCAGTAGGTTTCACTGTAGATTTCCCAGCACTCACATGATGCTATAATGTCTGGGTAGTCAGCAGTCAAGGATGAGTCTAAATCCTTGCCAGCTTTCCTCTGAAATGAACCATGATGGAAATATATTAATTTTTTTGTAGTATGGCCCCCAGATCTTCAGGTTTTCTATCTAATATTTTGGCTTTCTGGAATATATTGGCTTTCAGTTAAACATTTTTCCGTGAAGGTGAATGCTTATGCGAGTTGCTTGTAGTTTGGGAACTGCAAGTTAGCAAAACTTTTGTTTTTCCTAGTAGCTTGGCTTCGATTACATGAAGGTATAGTGCTGAATGTCGTCTGACGTATCATGGCAGTAGGCAGGTATAACAAAAGTAGCGTTACCCTTTGGTTGCATCAGCTTGTTTTCCGTGCTCCTGGGACAAGAAACAAAGCAAGCAGACTTTGTATTGGAAGTTCAGAGGTGCCGGTACTGTGCAGCATTGTAAATTAAAAGTAACTGTATGGAGTTTAATGCTCCAGAAGGAGCATAGAAGTTGTCAGATTTCAAATGGATCAATGTTTCAGGGAAACTTGTCTAAATAACTGTCCCAAGGATGATTTAAAAATGCATTCTGGCTTGAGTAAGTGTTAGTATTCTATCTCTGTCTTCTATGTGGATTCAATTATTAATGAATAATAAAACCATTCAGAAATTTAAATGCAAGATGAATACCATTAAAGCTGCAAGTGTTAGCGTCCTTAAAAAAAAAAGTGGAATAAACCACCAAATTCTTAGGCTTGAAAAGTTTGTATTTCAAATAAATAGCAAAATCGAGCCGTGCGCGATAAAACACAGAAGGGAGAATGCACTTGGCTTTAAAATCATTGCATTCAACCTGTGGCACCTGCTAAGAAAAATGCATACAGGAAGCATCCTCCCCCTGAGTTTTAAAGGGAGATATTTGAACTGGCTTGTTCTCAGGAAGGCTGGACAGCACTGTCCTTGCTGGTCATCCTGAACTACTCGTGAACTGCTTGTGGCCTGGAGCAGGCACTGCTCCTGTGCTTCTACAGGGCTGCAGTCTGAGAAAGGAAGGGCACCAGAGGAGCTGCATTTGCCCCCATGGCTTGGAGGGCAGCAGAGATTCATGGAAGTCATGGATTTAGGCGATTCTTTCCCTTCTGTTTCTACCTCCCCTCACTCTTGCCCAGAATAAAGCCAGGAGGTGGGAAAGGCAGATGACCAGGTATGACTCCTCACCTCTCTGAGTACGAGTTGTCCCTCTGCCAAGTGCCACTTTACCGGAACCCAGGAAAGATCACTGAGCTTTGCAAGTTCTCCAGGTCTTGCAGGACCCAGACTTGCTCATGGGTAACAAGGGTTTTTCATCACCTTCCTATGTTTTCCTCTACAGAGTGCTGGTTTTCAGCTGAGTAGCTAGCTGTTAGAGCAGGGCTGGTACTCAAGGCCTTGTTCAGGGTACCTCCTGTACTAGCAGTCAGGAGGTGTGAGTCCGTCCACAGCTGATGGCTGGCCACCACTGGGGGTTTTAGCATGCAGTAGGACTCCAGCCAGGGACTGTGTCCTTTATACACCTTCAACTGGACAGATTCTGCCTTGAAGGTTTGGTTCTGGCATTTTGACCTTACATACCATTAGCTCTTAGACTGAATGGTTGGGCTATGTCTTCCTAGATGGAGGCATTGGAACAGGCTGCCCAGAGAGGTGGTGGAGTCGTCAACCCTGGAGGCGTTCAAAAAAGGTATAGACGTGGCACTCCAGGGCCTGGTTTAGGAGTCATGGTGGTGTTAGTTGGTGGTTGGACTTGATGATCTTAAAGGTCTTTTCCAACCTTAATGATTCTATGATTCTATGATTCTATGATTCTATGATTCTATGATTCTATGATTCTATGATTCTATGATTCTATGATTCTATGATTCTATGATTCTATGATTCTATGATTCTATGATTCTATGATTCTATGATTCACGATCTACCAAAGAGGCCCCTCCTCAATTGCCCTCTTTGTTGACAAGAACACATTAGCAGCATTTCAGAAGGCTTTGCATGTAGCAGTCTGTGGGACTGGCAGAGAGCAGACCGGCATGGTGAGTACAGTACTGCCTCAGTCCTGAGCTCTGCTGGTTGTGTGGTCTGTGCTGATGCCCACAAAACTGTAAATGTCTTGTGTCATGGACCATCTGCTTAACAAGAAATTGTGTCCTTGGTTAACTTGAGCTTAATGTTGGGGGGAAAAATGGTTAGGCTATGCTATTAACAGGAGGAAATAGTTAAAGGCTTGGGAAGGGGAAGGAGTGACAAGGTTTCCATGGGTCATGACGGATGTCTGTAGCTCACCTTAGTGTCTTTGGACCCCACACTGCTTTGGAGAAATGGAGGGTAGAAAAAGAGCATAAAAATAACAAGGACAATGTTGTTCCTTGGTTTCTTTTCTTCTTTACTTTTCTTGAACTTAGTTTTTTTTGTCACTTCTCTGTCTGTTCTTGTGGCTTTCATTCTGTCCCTGGCTCTGGAATGCTCATTACAGGCAGGCATTGAAAGGACAATTAGCAGATGTTTCTGCTTCTCTTGTGGAGGGACGAAAAAATACGGAACTTGACCGGACGGTGGGGATCCTCTGTTGTTACCTTAGGATCTGCTTACAGTGGAAGGTCTTCAAAAAGCTCGCCTCATGCCACTGCTGCTGGTTACAGGGCTATGACAGCAGCTGCCGGTGCTCTTCACTGTAGCATCCGCTGCCTCTGGTGTGAGTATTTCTGTTTTACGCTTTCCGTTATTGCTAACACCAATGGGCCTGAACAGGTATGGTGTCAGCAAAGAGAAGTTGCCCCGAGTCTGCCTTAATTTGCACTAGTGAGCTGGTGCAAGGCATGGCCGCCGTATAAAGTTTCCTTTGCACCTGAGTTGGAGGGGAATGGCAGCAGGTACAAGTTCTTGGTTTCTGTTTGCAGCTCAGTTGTCTTCGCTTGGATGTTTTGGCTTGTCCCTGGCAGGTTTTCCACTGCCTACAGCTTATCTAGGCTGATAGTGGGTAGCTGTTCAGAAAGCACAACCACTGTTCATGGCAGGTGGCCAGGGCTGTGTGGCAAGAGGCAGGCAGTCAGTGTGCGGACACCTGTGGGTGGGAGGGAGAGAGCTGATGCGAGTATCCTAAAGCTGCTGTGGGGTGGTACAGAACCTGATCTTGTTGGGTTTCTCTTAACTGGATATAGAAGCTAGGTAACCTGAAGAGGTAAGGGCTGGTAAACATCTGGATGCTGCTGCCTTCTGCTTTTGAAGTTGGCCTAATACCTCTCAAGTACAGTACTCTGAACCTCCCTCTTCATGTTCTAGTTGTTATTTCTTGGTTGTAAAACTGCATGAGGAATTTGATATTTTCATATTTGCATGTGGTCCTTCACTCTGGAATAGCAGGAAGTGCTGATTTTAAAATACTACTTAGTTTATATTATGTTTGGGTACGAGGAGGCTATCTAAAGATTTCTTGTTTCAACACGACAAAAAAAACTAGAAACTCCTTCAAAGTCTGCAATTTCTGGATGTTGATAATCTCATGAAGTCTGGGCATAATACTTGTGCTGTAGGATGACCAGTAGGGGTTAAATAATACATGGTTGCAACCTTTTATATCCCAATAGTGTCCTCCGTTTAGCAGGTTTATCAGGATGGATTCTTTGCAAGCTTCTCTCTTCACATTAGATGATACCAGTCAACTTTCTTTTCTGAGGAGGGGTCAGCAAAGCTTTGGCAGGCTTGAAGAACAAAGTTGAACCTAAAAAATAGTGAATAAATGTCTTCCATTGTAACCAGTAGAAATTTCGGCTGCTATGTAGGACTTGATTTTGGTTTCAGGACTGAATGTGTCTAGCAAAACAATGCCTTCATATCATTAAATGCACAGCCCTGTGGGAATTAAGATTTAAGTCTTGGCAGAAGATACAAAGCTAACTTCTAGATTTATTGTCTTCACAAAAAACCCAGATGCGTTCTGAATACTGAAGCACTGAAATATGATGCTCAGTAAAGTTAATGTTAAATGCTGTTCAGATTTTACAATCAATTGGAGTGTATTGCAAAGAATTACAGCTACAGATTGGTGAATAGTAAACTTTTTTAATCCTTAGAAGAGAGAGAATGTGAGCCTGACTTCTGTTGCTTTTGCAGTATTTAAGGGACCCTTCAGCTTGTAGCAGTAAAAATAGCATCATCCACACACAAGTGACAGCTGGAAGAAATACTAATTATATTTCAGTATTCTTTTCCCAAAGATGCTGGTAAAGTAGGTAAGCTCATGAGTTGTTACTTTGAGTAGTTTGCAATACCAGGTTTTTTTAAGTTATCTTAGAGAACCAAGTATCTGTCATGCCGTGTGTAGAAATCTGTGCTGTGCTTGGTGGGTAGGATTGCATGTTACAGTTGTATATGCGAGTTTTGCTCTAAGTTGCAAAGCTTCTGATAACTATTAGAGATGAATAATTAGTACTTCCCTAACCACTTAGAAAAAAATCTAAAGGCAAATACTTTTTTTGGAGTTCTTTTTGCATGAAGCTACTTACCTGAAAACTATGGTGATTTCAGAAGAAAAATGTATATAACTTGCAAAGTGGAAAAGATCACAATAGGTGTTTAAGTGGCTTACTATTCAAATTGTCAGGATTAAGGTCTGTTCTGCTATCTGGGTCACCTTTAGAACAAAGTCCACTAACGGATGTTTTCCACCAGTGTCTTCAGGAAACAGTCTCTGATCACAGCTGAAGCGGGGTAAAAATGGCAGCAGATGGAAGATCCTTGTTGCCAATGAGCAAATCTAGGGTCTGTTAAGACTGGAGAACTCATGAAGCTCAGTGATCTTACTGGGGTGATTTGGTGAACTAAGAACAGTCAGATGTTACGATGG
Organism: Fregata magnificens; assembly: GCA_013389945.1. NCBI lineage: Eukaryota > Metazoa > Chordata > Aves > Suliformes > Fregatidae > Fregata > Fregata magnificens. The sequence goes on from WAAD01037796.1 coordinate 42,720, forward strand.
CACTTGGTTTCCGTGGCTCGTGTTTGCAGACCTCTTCTAGCGCACGCTTCCAGTTTGGTGGAGGCAGAGATGGCGGCTTTGTTAGTACTGGCTGCTCCTAGGAGTTGCCTGGGAAATCAAAGTTCCTTGTGTGGATGTGCAGGCTAGATTAACCCATGGGTGCAACAGCATGCCCTGGTTGGCAAGCTGCATGTGAAAGTCTTCAGGAGTTGTGCCAAGTGACAGTTGCCATCGAGTTCAAGTGGAGCCCTCGAAGCCAGGTCCAGCTGACTGTTTGGTGGTGTATTACTAGGCAGTCTGCTTGGGGCAGCCGATGGTGTGTGTTGAAGGGGGTAAGTGTATTCAGAACACCTTTATATATGGCTTGCATACTAGCCACATGACACATACCACACAGTTTTGGTGACAGTTTCCACAGTATCTGTGTAGACAGAAGTTAATACTTCCATGAAGGTTTTGCTGTCTTCTACAAGAGTTTTTGTTTGCTCCATCCCACTTAGGGCAAGGTGGTAATCAGTGTTAAAATTCAGTGTTAAATCCTTGCTTGCTCTTCTGAAATAAGTGGAAATCCATCCAACAGAGGGGTGAATATGTACTTTTAGAGGAAATTAAGTGGAATTCAACCTTCTGCTGGTCCGCATATGAATACCAAGGAAACAACCGTCCCATTGCAAAATTAATCTGGATTAATTGCGTTGATTCTCCTCTTATTTAAAGGAGACAGATAGTTAAAGGGGGCTGATCTTGTCCTTTATTAGAACTCTACCAAGACTCCAGTTATGTTTTTAGCATCTCTTGGTTTAAAATTAAGATTTACAGTTCAACATTCTGTAAGCTTCAGATTTCTCTGTAACAGCTTAATAGCTGACAGTGCTCTAGGAATGGTAAGTGCAGGGTGTTGGTGTAAAGCTGTGTGCTGTATATACATGGCTGCAATATGCGAAGCATCTAACTTGCTATTTAAAGAATTTGACTCCAGTGAATACTAGGAGTACACAGCAAACTAGAAGAGGGTGTGGTGTATAGATTCAGTGCCTTTTTCAGTGCAGTAGGAGTTGTCTTGAAAGTAAGGAAGTGTCACTTTGGCTCCTTGGAGCTACTGTTTCACTGCCATCAGCTGAGTCCTCTGCAAATACTTGAAGTAACTTGGGTCCTGGAAAACTCTTAAGTCACATCATCTTATCTGTAGACAATCCTGGAACTGTCTTATTACTCGGATGGGAAAGCAACCAAGCCTCAAGTAGCAAAGTTGCAAACCACAAAGATGAGATGGGGAAATGCTGATGAGAAATGATCCTGGTTGCTGAAAGACATGGCCCAAGGACAAAAGCTAGATGTTCTCACGATATCAAATAAGACTCTGCCTTGTGGAACGCAGTGTTGGCTGGGAATCCCATATGCCTACCCGCAATAAAACCAAAACCTCTTGGGGTTCAAGTGTAATAAATACACTTTGAATTCAAATAGAAACAGTAGTGCCATCTTGGAACCATGCCCAGAAAACATCTATGACCTGTCAGTTATTTACAGCCCCTGCAAGAATCAATGCAATGTCCAGATTTTCTTTAGATGGTTGGTATGGACATATGTTTGCTATAAATAAAAGGTATACTACCTTGCAACTGACACAGTTGTCTTTTTGCACAAGAGTTCTATAACTGTAAAATTGCGTGGATATAAATGTATTCTCAAGTAATGAAGCTCAGCTGTGCGTGCAGTCTAGGAGAACTCTTAGCTCTAAAACGTGGGCCTGTATTCTGTGAAAAGGCATTAGCACTGTGGGGGCCCAACTGCTGGTCTGTTAAATAGAGATACTCATCTGGGCACCAAAATGCATTGATGAGCAGCTAGTCTCCAACAGCTTGGATAAGACTTACTGATTAAGCAGTGTGTGAAACTTGGCTTCAGTTTTTTTGGTTTTTAGCACTTTGTCTAGTTCCTGGAGGAAGGGAGGGAGAGGGGACATTGTTTAGACTCTTCAGAAAGATGGGTGTTGTATATTATTCCAGACTACTTGAAACAATAGGTTGTCAGAGTCTGCTCCATCCTGCCTAGAAGAGATATCTTCATCCCTTTCCTGGCTCTCTATCCTTGAAAAGGCTGTGCCTCTACTGGGCGTCTCAGGAGCTGGTGCTCACTGTTAGCACAGAACCTTGCTAGAGACAGGTTGGAGTTACTGGAGGCAGCAGCCTTTGCTGGGGCTGTATGCCCCTCGAGCTGTTAGTGCTACAGAGTTGTGGGTGTGTAGAGGTTTAAAAAGCTGCTCACAGCAACCCAGGCAATCTGGGAAATGGTAATGCTAGTGAAACAGTGCTATCAGCTGTACAGTGATGTCTGCGAGTAAGGCTGGTCCCTGGCTTTGAAAAGGTGAGATGTCTTCTGACATATGAGGCTGATGCAACCTTAAAAGTTGCAGGCCAGAGTCTACAAGAATCTGCAGTGCGGTGTTTGTGCAGTTGGCAAAGATGCAATCGACTTTTTAAAAGAACTTGTGGGTATAATATTGTATTGTATTTTATTTAGCCTGTCTGTGTTCTGTTGTAGCATGAAAACATATTGGGATTATGCCCTTTGAACTTTTCTCCTGACCTGGAAATTAATGAATTCCATATCTGCAGGCAAAACAAGGTGTCTTTCATTGGAACTCAAAATCGGGCATCTCATTGTGACACTGCAATGTCTACACACTAGTCACTGGTCCCGAGCCATTGCTACAAAGACCCATTAGTATAGAAACTTCTCTGGAACAGAGGAAAAGGGCGCAGGGGGTGATTTCTGAGATGTGTAATTATTTGGTTAGTGAAACGGCATGTGAATGGAATGAATTGGTTGAGGGCCTGCGTATGTGGTGAGTGATTCTGGTTCCTGCCACAACAGTGTTGATTATGGGTTGATCATTGCTGAATTCCTTTTGCATCAACTAAAACTGGCTTCCAAAGGTTGGAATGATTTGTTGTACAGCGTCAAATGCTTTATGGATGTAGTGTACAAGCTGAACAGTTCAACTTGACCCATACGGTATAGATGACCCCTCTACCTGGCTTGTGTGGGAAATCTAAGAGCAGTCAAAGATGTTTTCCCAAGAAAAGCCCCAAACAGGCAATCTTCGTGGCTTCCCAGAAGATCAGTTGTGCAAAGTCAATTGTATTTGATTTAAGAATAGAAGTTAGAGCTCATCATTGGGAGCTTGTGGCGAGGTAATCTCAGGTGGCCACCAGATCTTCATTGTAGCTTCGTTCCTAAGATGGTGAGAAGCACAGCTAGATGTTGCTTCCAGATTGGACTGTCGTCTTTGTTCCCTCATCTTCGGTACAGAAATCTGCAGTAGACGTCTAGGAAAACTCAAGTACCAAGTGAGGGTTGTGGAGAATAAGTAGTTCTCCTGCATGCAGTACAGTCCATACTTCATCTGAAAACATACAGCCCCCACATATTAGAAGGGTTATATAAATCATGTAAAAGTTAAGTCACTTCAGTATCAGACTTGCCTATCATGTCTTCCACAGTATTTCGTTAACACTTTCTGCCTCTTTAGCAGTCTCCTACAGCCAGTCTACAACATAACACACCTTGATATGGTCACTGTCTAAACAGTCCATGTCTCTAATGTCTGTTCTGGGTTTGTCTTATTCAGTCCTGTAATGTGTTTTTGTAACTTAAGTGCCCTGTTCCGCGGGGCCCAATAAATGTGGTTGAAGAAAAAAATGCATTTTTTTAAAGGATGCCTTTAGAGAGAAAAGCTATTTTCAAAGCTGTTGCATGGATTCTAGTATTTGGCCCTTTATTTTTTGAATTTCGCCTCATCCTAAATAGTCAGGCTAAGAAACTTAAAACCAATATTCGTTTCTAGTTGCCATTTAGTTTCCTACTAAAACATCCCCTTTAAAGCTTGGTCTTGCCTTGTAACTGCCTTAAAAGCTATCCCTTTGTTTTGAGTAGTTCAGTGAAAGAATGAGATTTGTTTAGGAACAGAGAGCACTGAAACATTACTGTTGTTTTAAAACATTTTTGTTGTTAAGCTGTTCAATTGCTGATTTGGGACCTGAAAAATCTTGTTTAGCCCTGTATTTGTAATTGGTGTTAAAGTGCACATTACTAAGGTTGGCAACATAACCTGTGCAGGCAGCCCTTGTTTTGAAATAAGCTAAACTTACCCTTCTTTGAAAGTGGCTTTTGTGACTTGTGTTCTCTTAAATGAGCTGGGTCTAATGCAGTTGGTTCTTGCTTGTATTTTATTGTATTTCCTCATGTTGCTCCCCAGCCAGCAGGTCTGAAGACCTGTTGTGTTGAGCAGTTGTGTTGGAAATCATGTAATGGAAGTGGTGGCTTAACTCGATAACTTCAACTTCATGTGTAACAGAATATGGTGTATCTCCACGAGAGCACACCTGGTTCATCTTGTGGAGCTGCTTCATCTCTGGAAATTCCTTCTGGATGTTCCCCTTAAGAACAAGCCTTGGGCTTGTCTCGTGGTAGAAATTTAGTAGTGGAAGTTGCCCTTATGGTGGGATGCTTTTAGCATACATTGGTGTTCAGTGCTGCTGGGTGAAACCCTGAGCTTTGATTGGCAGCACAGCTTTATGTTAAGAACAGTGCGGTTTCCTTAACGCTATTCCTTGAAATACAGTGAAGCCCATGCACGTGGCCTTATATATGGTGGCATAAACAGATCTCTGCCATGATCCCACACCATCTTGTTCATGTCTCTGGTGAGTTTCTGGTTCTCTGTCTGTAGTTACAATGAAGAGGTATCTGGAAGCTGCTCCTGCTGCTAACCTGTGTTTCTTTATTCTTGGGTTGGATGCTAAACACAGCTACAGCTTAGAAAATTTGAAGTACATTATAACTAAGTTCAGAAAAAGCTGGATTTCCTTGGCTGGTGGTGCTAGGACAGCAAAAACTTACAGTGGAGGTATCTCAGGTTTGAGCAAGAAATGGAAATTTAATAGAAGGCCTCTGGTTTTCCGTGGCACGCACTGCTGGTGTGCCTAGGTAGAGGCTGTTCTGGGTGGTGGCTGCCTGAGCTTTGTGGGAGTGATGCCGGGAGCTCTTTCTGGAGGCATGGTTCCTGGAGCCCCTGTTCCAGGAGAAGGCAGGTTGCTGGAGAGAAAGGGTATAGATCTTGGGGACCTCTTCGAGGTGAGAAGCTATAGAGTGGCTCCTTCTGTGTAGCTTTGGAGGAAACCGAGCTGGGTTTCAGTTGTTGGTTCCTTCCCCTCCAGCCTTCCTGCAGGACTGCAGCCAAAGGAAGGTGTGCAGGGAACAAAGGGCTGAAATAGCTGATTTTATTTTAACTGCCTTCTCTGGCAGTCAAGAAAAATAAATAACTTTCCAAAGGATGTTTTTGGCAGGACAGGCAGAATATCTAGAGGCAGAAATCTCAATTCATTGTAAAAGGGCTGTTTGTTAATCTGTGAGAGACACCTGAGTCCTCCAGCGAAGCATATAAGAACTAATAATCCCTGTGGTAACTGGTCACTTAGGTTTTCTGTTTGTGATCTGAAAATAGGAACAGCCTTGTAGCCCCAAAGGGATTGTGCCTTAGTCTTACTATCAAAGTGCACAAGTGGTGAGAAAGTCTTTCGTGTTCTCTGAAACAACTTCAGTAAACTATCAAACTGTGTATCCTCTAAACGGTGCTTTCTTGGAAGTGCTGCCCAAAAGAGGGCAGGCACCTTTGGCATTACGAAGATCACAGAATTGCAGAATGGTAGGGGTTGGAAGGAACCTCTGGAGATCATCTTGTCCAACCCCCCTGCTTAAGCAGGTACACCTAGAGCAGGGGTCGCCTGGTTGCTGTTCAGTAACTACAGTTGGTGCTGATATTTTGATCAGAGACTGCAGATAGCTTTTCTGTTTTTAAATGCTGTGCTGAATGGTACTAGCTGAAACTTCACTGTTTCAGCTGTTCAGAGGTCCCTCCCCTCCCATTTCCCTGGGGAGTTGCAATGGCTACAAGACCTGATCTATTTTCGTGTTTAGTTTGGCAAAAATTGCCTTCTAGTGAATGTGAAAACAAAAACAGCTCTTCATAAGAAATGTTATCTTTTGTTTTTTTTTTTCCCAAGTGAAGAATGTGGATTCTTGCACTTATCTTCTCTTCCTTTCCAATAGTAGTGTCTTGGTAGCTGCACGAGTCTGTTTACGTGACCTTTCTACTGAGAACCTCAAGGTTACCATCACCTGCTGTTCCCTTATTTCACACTTGTGCAGCTGTATGTGGTATATGAGACTTCAGGAATTGTTTTTGAGTGCTGTGGAACCTTTTCTTCTGGCAGAAGACACCTCCTGTGTCTCCTCTAGGAGCCTGCACTATTGACTTCAGTGTTGGGTCGTTGCTTTTGTTTCAAGGAAGAAAGGGAGTATCAAAAGGTTGGGGGTATTTTTAAGTTGTCAAAAAGTATAAGTAAATTGTGGCAACCAGAAGTGAAAAACAAATGCCCTTCTCAACAGCTTTCAGACAATCCATGTGTCAGTTTACCGTCACTTTGTGATATTAAGTTGTAACTGCCCAGAACTGTGTGTTTCATGCTTGAAGTGATGTCTTATGGCTCTTCACTGTATGGATTTGTAGCTATGACAGTCGTTTCAAATTTGACTTCAGCTTTATTTGTGCTAGCATCAGGCATTTACAGTATTAAGCCTACAAAAGCAGTAGTTAGTAGATTACCATAATATTGGTTTTGTTGGTTTTGGAGTTCTAATTTTGCTAGCTGTTGTGAAAAGCTACTGCCATGAAAAGGCTACCACCGTATTAAAAATTCTGCCAAATGGAACAAATGTACGGAAATTAATGTTTGTACCAAGTGGAATAGGTTCTTACCGTAACTTACATGGAAGTAAACAGGCATCATCTTAGTCGTATGTTCCAATCAAGGCTATGACCACTGGATTGGCCTTAGGTAACTTCTTCTGTGGATGGTCTCACCAAGAGTAATCCTGAAGTTATTTTACAGTGTTCTGATGAAGTATGGATGTCTTTGTATTGACTAATCTTGTTACTAGGAGGAAAGTTGACTTACGTTTCAGGGTACAGTGCTGTTGGGGATCATTGCAGTCATGGTCAAATGTAAAGGGGCTACTGGGACTTGTTAATATTTGTGGTGGTTGTTTTTTGTTTACTTTTTTTAGATGTTCATGAATTTGCATACGAACTGTATTGTGTTTGCATAAGCTCGCTAGCTGTGTTGCTCTGGAGTTAATTTCCTGTCAAGCGGAGTCTGCTGGAAACTCTCCCCATTCAAGTGACTGGAGGATGGGATGCTCTTCAGGCAAGGTCTCCATCTCTGGCAAATGCTAACTGAAACTTCAGAACAGTAGTGCAAAAAAAACCCCAACCCTATAATCGAGTTGACTGGTAATGATGCTGTTTCTGGTATGCAGTATGATTCAGAGAAGTAGAAATTGTGCTTCTGACAGTTTGGCTTAAAAAACAAATGTAATGAGTAGTGACAAAATATCCAAATACATGAAAACAAAACTCTTAATGCATTCCAAATCTCTAAAGGAATTACATGATAAATTTATATGTGCCTTCGTAAAGAGTAGAGCTGGCAATGGTGTTTTTAAGCAAGCTTAGAAAAGAAAAGCCTAAAACCTCCAGTAGCAACACTTCTGCCATCCTGAGTGTAGACCTAGAGCAGAGAGAAATGCTATTGCTATCAAAATGTATGGTATTGTCAGCTTTTTCTCTTCACGTAGAATCTGCGTAAGCAGGTGATGTGAACAAGGAAAAAAAATGCCCTTTTTTGACTGATGATAAATTGTATGCCATGAATCACTCTCTAAATAAGATGGCATGAAAAGAAAATTAGAAATCTGATATGTTTTCTATGATTCCAGGTATTAATTGATTAAATTAAAATCCATCTGTACCTAAATATAATTATAGTTAAGGCTTCAGTGGAGGAGGAGAAAGCTGAGTTGTCAGATGGAGTATTTTTCTGGTTATGCAACTGTCTTGTGCATCTGCCCCATCTAGTAAAGGCTGCTTGAGAAAGGAGGGAATCACTCTAGATGCTGGTCTTGCAGTCTCAGTTTGTGTGTGCTATGTAAATGGCAATATGTTGATGTTACAGAATTTCATACCAAGTTTTGTGTTGTCTTCCAATATCCCCTTATGCTTTTAGATGTGGAGGATGAAAAGCTGTTTCTAAGCATGTGGTTATAGCTTGATGTTTTTTTTTTTGAAACAAAACCCAACTCATGGAGCTTGTGGCTTTTCCTGTTGTATTGATTTAAACTGAGACAGAAGCGGTGTTTTAGGCTGTATTGTACAGCAATATTTTGACAGCTTCCAGACTAACCAGGTAGTAAAAAGACTGTTCCATTGATGCAGCCTTGTTTTACACTAGGAAAGATCATAAGTGTGCATAGAAGATCTGGGATTCTTCACATATTGGATAACTTGCAAGAAAGCTTAATATAGTCCTCCAAAAATGTTGAGGTACTCTTATTTACATATCTGGCATTCTCTTGTACCTTCCCCCTTTCTTTTATGCGAAAGGCCTTTCAGTGAGGTGTTTGAGGACAGTGGACCCTTTTAGTGGTGGATGCTGCAGTAGCTGCTGTTGAAGGTAAAGGAGGTGAGGCACCAGCAAAGGTAGGGTGCTCTGTAGCTCTCTAAGGATCTGAAGCCGTTGAGACCAGGGATCCAGAGGCATTTTGTATTTGTGACCCTGATGAAAGTCTGAATTTTCCAGAGCCTAGCCCTCAGGGGGCCAGGGAGGAGGAGGCATTGGTAGCTGAATGATTTCCAAATGCAGGGAAGATGAGACTGTGATGTGGCATCTGACTCATTCTCCTTAGGGTGATTTTCATTTGAAACCTTTAGTAAAAATACTCATGGTTTGTTAACTGTTTAATTATTTCTCGTTACAGCTGATGGGGTAGGAGAAAGGTGGTAGGAGTTGAATTGTGGTGGGCTGACATTGCNGTGTTTTAATGCTTTTAGACAGACCCTTGACAGAGGGACAGCTTCAAATATCTGAGTGGCCTTGGCTTTCATTGGAGACCACTGCCCTCTGACCAAGGGGAATGGTCTTGATATAGACAGGTGAACTGGTATTAATCAGGCTTCAGTTCCCATTGCAGGTTTTCTCTAAACTGTATCTTCACCTGTAAGTATGTGCCTAAATGTTCAGAAAGTAAAAATGTATAGAGGCAGCCAAGTGTGACAGTGGTGATGAATTTTGCAGGGTGAAGAACTGCCTAAAGAAGTTACTGTTAAAGTAAACCCAGAGTGTGTGTGTGGTGTGTCTGTCTTTTTAATGTCCAAAATATCTTTTTGACTCAAATGATGAACTGCTTTGCAATTTGCATCTTGTATACACATAGTGTTTTGATGTGGCTGTCTATTTGTTTTTCTTTTGACTTTAGGAATTGTTTTCTGTCATAAAATGCAGAGTAAAGCTGATCTATGCTTAGCTCTTACATTTCTTGGCAGCTGTCCATTGGAGTAAGAAACTAAATATTACATTATCTTATCAGTGTGGTCTAGTTATTTCTTCCACAGGAGCATAGGAAAGCTGTAATATCACTTAATTTCTAAAAGTCTGGATCTTTTTCTCCAACAGGAACTGTTCTTATCAGAAGCAGTAATGGCCAACTAATGCTAGTATCTCAACAAGCAATAGCACGAGCACAGAGTCAGCCACAAAATAACACAAGTGTGAGACCGTCTGTACCGACCACCACACCTGCAATCAGAATATGTGCTGTACAGGTAACTTCTCTCAGCTTTAATATGACATAGCTGTATGTTACGTAGTTATGGAGGGTTAAATAAGCATTTGAACACTTTCTGAATAGCATGATGGTGTTTGGTTTTGCACATAAACATCACTGTGTGCTTTGCTTTCTCAGTTTGGAAAAAACTGCTAGCCGTTACATGTGGTATAGTTCAAATTAAGGAATTCCTCAATGATGGTGATGCTGTAAAGGGTTTTAAGAAAAAAACCCAAACCAACCCAAATCCAAAAAACCTACCTAAATGGTTACTACTAGTAACTGCAACCTTGTCATCCTCTGGTGGGATACTTCTCTGAAGTTGAGTGAAGCTGAGGATCTTTCCCGTGTCCCCAGGATGTTCCTTCTTCCCTGAGCTCTGCTGGCTTTTCGCTTCTGTCTCTTGTAACGTAGTCAGCATGCAAGAGGAAGAGTGGGTATAAAAAAAGTAACCATCTGCGTAGGTCTTGCCAACATGCTCATCCTTTAACTGTTCTGTTCTGATTAGGCATTGTGTCTAAATGTCTCTGAATCTGTTCTTGAGTATTAAACTGGTAGACAAATAGCTTTGAACAGTGTTTAAACTATATGGGCAGTGTGAATGATGCCTGTATTGTTACTGTAAGAGTGGGTGTCTTGGTTTATATCGGACAAGAGCAGATACTAACTTCAGTGGATGGTTTGTCATTGACTTGTCTAACAACTGTTCTCTGCATGTGTTTTTTTTTTTTAAGAACTCTGGCACCCATTTACTAAAGAAAGTAGCAGCTACTCCTGTGAAACCATTGTCTCAAACAACAAATGCTGTGGCTTCTACTGTTCAGCCACCTGCTGTAATACAGGTAGATGGCAAGCTTTATAGTGCGGTGAAATAAGAATAAGTGACAGAGAACTGAAGAAAATATGGATGCATTCTTGTTATTTCTAACTCTAATCTGGTTTTCACTGAGCTGGTAACTTTTGTTCTCACAATAAATTCTTTCCTGCATGTCTTTTTTAAATGCGTAATTTAATTATGCTTCTGCCAGTGTGTGTCAGCTCATCTTCTCTCACTACAGTAGAAATCGCATGAACAATGGATAAAATAAATAGTTCAGGGAGCCATTTTCAGTGCTTTTGTACCCTACAACACAGCTCCTTCAAGCTCTAGCTGACGCTTTTCTGGAAGATGGAGACTTCCTAATGCTCTCTCCTGTTTGGGTTCCCTGATTCCTTAGAGGAAAAAAGTATACCTGGGATGTTGTTGAGGGGAAAACGAGCTGTCTGCACTAGTCAAGCTGTTTTTCAGGTCTACCTTTTTTCCCCTCATTAAAAGCTGAAGGAAGGTCATAGCTGAAAACCTCTGTTCTCTAATTGAATTTGGTAGACAGGTTCCACAGATATGACTGTAAATAGACAGTGGTTGGAAATGCCTCATTATTTTTAGGTAGTGTTTTTTGTCTTATTTCCTAGGTTTTATTTCTCTTTTTTCCGGAGAAAAATGTTGTAGGACTCTTCTTAAGAGGCTCTTGCTACCTGTAGAGTTCTGGATAAGCACGTGTGATGAAAAGAAAACAGCTTCTTTCTACAGCTAAAATATTCTGTTCTCATAAGCTGGAAGAGAGATTGCGAAGAAGTCTGGTTTGTACATACCTTTTATTTTGTGAACAAGAGGTTGAAGGAGACTGGGCTGTAGTGGCTGGCCAAGCACTCTGTAAATGAGCAGGATCAGTCATTCAAAAAAACACGTTGGATGTATGTTCTTGACCTTGAGGGTGTTTGAAGGATTGGGGGATATGTTCGCTGGCAGCAGTAACTAACAGTCTGACTTAGAGAAGAACAGCAGGAGGACGAATTTGTATCAGCAACTGAAAACTACTCACAGCTCTGTCAGTGATCTTTTTTCTCTTCCTTCTCACTACAGATGGACAATGTTGGGGCTAAAGGGGAAAACTCAGAGGCCTCTGTTAAATAAATTTTCTATTTTGCTTAGAATGAAAACAACATACGCTTTGTGTCTAAGAACAGTAATGGGTATTCCTTACATACTCTTACTTTGGAATACTAGCTTGCAAACCATGTGCTTGTGATCTTTGCATAGAGATCTTTAGAATATAAAAGCAATAGTCATCTACTATACTACCCTTGCACTGGGGAGAAGAGGTGAAGGTAAACATTTCTTCCATGTGATGGATGAAGCTGCCTACATCCTCACACTCTCATGTAGATAAACACTGAGATTCATCATGCTATTAACTTTTCCTTTTTAAAGTTACATCTGCCTTTGACTTGGTTGTTCTGTACTTTCTTAGTTCAGTTTTGAAATAATCAATATAACTTGTGTTCTGAGATATTTAAAGAGGTAAACATGGAGTGCTTTTTGTAAGCCCTTTCCGTTGTAGAAACTTGAACACTTCTAATGAGCATAGGGCTGGATTTAAACAGCAGTAACAATGGCTCTAGGAAAAATTAATAGTGCCGTTCTGTTTGGAGTAGCTTCCTTGGAGCCTCTGTTTTGCAGAGGATTGCAAAACCCTCTGTACAAACTCCTCGCACAATAAAGAGTGAATAAGTGCAATATGGATACATCCTGCCATCACAGGGCCACTTCACTCCTCACCTTGGGCAGATGAGAAGAGTCCTGACAGGGGAGTCCGTGCACAGCGTTGCAGGAACCATTTGGGGAAAGAAAGTAAGTCTTTGGGTCTGATTTCCTTGGCAGCAGTTCATTTATCAGTCCTAAAAGAACTTGCTGATGTTAGTCTTGACAGTTTTTTGAGGTCACAGGAGAGGAGTGTTGGTGTGGATGTATGATGTCATCACAAAAAGTGGGGGACAGTGGAGAGGAAATAATCCTTGGCTTGGATGTGTATCTCCTATCCTGTGCGAAGTACAACTTGGAACACTACTATCTGCAAAATTCTCTCTAGTTACTGACTCTGGGATTATTCTCCTCATCAACAGAAATATTTCCATTTTTTGACATTCATGAATGTTTAAGCTTTGAGGTTAGACAAAATACCTGCACATTTTTATTTTTTTACCTTCTTCCCAGATGGGGTAACGAAGCTGCAAAATATCTAATTAGCATCATGCTGGGGCACTTTCATTTAGATGCAGAGCACTTGTTCTCTTGAAATGGCTTCACAATATGCAGGATTAATGCCATTTTTGTGGCGACTGTTTCTCTGTTGCTCGAAGTGAGAATGAGAATTGTCAGTGGTGAAAAAGGTTGAGGGCAGATGACAGAAGTTAATTCCCATATATTCATCTTCCTGGGAAAAGGGTCCAGCAGACTTCCTGTTGTTCCCTCCCTCAGCTGATAAAATGCCGTTCTGGTCTTGATGTGTAAACATGCTGGAATTTGCAAGAGATCAGCTCCTGTGAACTTCATGTTTTCGGCTTTTAAAAGCCCAGGGCATTGCAGCTTGACAGATCTGTACTCTGTCCCCTTCAGTCTTCCTCCCGTCCATCTGTTTGTGGGATTCTCGTGCCCAGTTTGCCTCCCTGTGGTCTTAGAGCTGTTGAGCCTCATCCTTGGAAGAGGCAGTGGTGGTGGCAAAGATCCTGCAGAGAGCTATTAAAGTGTTACCAACAGTGGGAGCCTAAGCTGGAAAGCTTTCTGGTAGCTGCCTGCTTCTTTCATGTCAAGCTGGCAGCAGCTTCGGGGCGGGGGGGGAGACCCACCCAGGAAAAAAAAAAAATTATAAGTAAACAACAGTGCGAGTGTTTTGCTTTAGCTTTAAATGTTTGCTCACTAATTTTCCCTGTCCTGAAAGACTTAACAGCCCTTTGATATTCTACATGATGTCTGTCCAACTCTGATCAGTTTTTGTTTTATCCATGGTAGGGTAAGTTGGGCTCTTGTGCTACTGTCCTATCATTAATGCAATTAGCAAGTATTAATTTGTGATTGCTGCAATAAACTGTGGTGTTTAAGTGTGTTAATAGTCAATGAAAGCAATTGTGTTGCACAGATATGAACCCAGAATTTGTTCTACAAACACAGACTTTCCCTTCCTCTTGAGAGGTTTGGAGGAAAAATGACACCCAACTTCAGGTTTCAAATGCTAACCTAAAACTCTTCCTTTTCTGTAACCTGCAGGTTCAATCTGGCTTTTTAGTTTCCAAGCTGAGAAATCGAAAGTAGTGGTTTTTGTAGAGGCAAAGTCTTTTACTCATATTGTATTCTATTGTATCAGAAGAACTGTGTTAGGTTTTTTGGGCGTGGGTTTTTTGTTTTTCAGGGTTTTTTTCTTCTTTCTTTAAAATTCGAAGTAGAAATACTTCTGTTTAGTAGGTTTTCCTCTGGAAACTACTATTTAGCCTGGTTTGCAAAGGAGAGGGGCAATTGTGTTATTTTTCACTAAACCTTCGTTACGCTCCTGTTGCTGGAGCTTCTGAATCTGTTGGTAAATTCTAATGAAATTTTAAAAAGAGCTCTCAAAATAACTGAATTTTGTGAGGGTTTGTGTCTGGGCAGAGGAGAGAGAGATCCAAATTGCTGCCCACAAGGAAAAGGGAGGAAGAACTTGTTAGATGCATTTGCTCAGCTGACTGCTTCTGCTGGCACAGGCATCCTTCCAAAGTGGACACAACATCTTTTGCCTACTGCGTCTCTAATAGGAAGAGTAAGGGATATTGCAATTGGGAGAGGATCTGCAGGGGAAGAAAGGAACATAAATAATCACTTAAGGTCGTATTTATCTTCAGTGTAGTATCACCTGCCTTAGCATTGTCCAAAATTCATTAGTCTTAGACTGTAGGAGCCTGGCAAAGTTAATGTATTGGTTTCTTCAAGACAACTTTACCTTTCTCACTTCACTTGAAGTTGCAGGCAGTGCTTCAGTCTAGGTGAGCCTTTGTCATTTCTTCCCACCACCCTTGATTTAAGAACAGAATTATGACTGGGGGGGTTCTGTCGCTTACTGTATTAAATAGGGCCTCTCAAAGCAAATGAATCCACACTTTAAAAACAAAGGTAAAAATCATTTATGTTTTAAATAGTAGTGTGGAGGGAGGGTGCTACCTTAGATGCTAGCAGAATACAGTATGTTTGTCACGTTGGTCTTTGGTTAAAAAGTGTTAATTTTTCTATTCAGCCAGCAGCTGCAACAGCTAGTGTTACTACAGTTACTGCTGTAAAGCCTTCGAGTACTGGAACACCTGTAAAACTTCCAGTTACAGGACCACCTGCACAAGCTATCTCCCAAAAGGCAGTCTCTGTGAAAGCAGAGGGCACAACAGTAGCACAGACCAGCGCTTCTACAGTAAGGAAAAAAAAGTTTTTAATTAAAAATTAACATTCTCTATATTCATCAGAGGTTGGAGAGCCAATGCAACATCTAACAGTCTTCTCTTTGTTTCCACACTAGGAGATGCTAGAGAATGTGAAGAAATGCAAGAATTTTCTTGCTACGCTAATAAAACTGGCATCTACTGGACCTCAAGCCCCTGAGATGGGGCAGAATGTGAAGAATCTGGTGCAAAATCTATTGGTGAGACTTTTTTAAACAAGGTGCATCATTTGTGTATAGTTTTTGACATTGACTTCATCATAGTTTTGTTCCTTGTCTTTCTTTTTTTAAAAAAAACCAAAACCATCTGAAGAGTTGGATTTGTGGCTGAGTACATCTGACCTTACGTTATAACTTACTTTAACTGGATCCCATGCTGTATTTTTTTCCCCCTCACATGCCTGTTTCGTTTTATGCACACAGGTAACTGACAGCAGGAGGAGCTGATAGTGTTAACACAGCTTCTGCATCTGAGCTGCTTTTTTTCATGTTAGTGTAGTTTTGAGTCCTCAATGGCAAGAGTATTACCGTGGAGGTTGTAATGCAGTGCTAAAGTCCGTACTACTGCTTTACTCCAAGACAGAACTGACTGACAGGCTGATAGTGAAGCTCCAGTGGAACAAGCATGACACTATCTATGTCTTTAGACAATGGGATGGAGAAAATAACATGGTGGCTGCCAACCTCTCTCTCTCCTTGCAGGTGGCTTCCGTATGCTGCTTCATGCTGTACCCCAGCACAGCTGGGTTTTCTTGGTAACGATTTCTCCTGCCACTCCTTGTCTTGGCATTTGACCGCTGCTGCTGTTTTGTTGTTCCACCGTAGCAGAAGGCTGTGGGCTGGTGGAGGGGGATGGCTTTGCTAGTGGTACCAAAGGACTTTTCAGTCTAGAAAAGCGTGGTGTAGACAGAGGTGTAATTTCAGAGAGCAGATTGTTTGAAGATGCAGCCTTGCAAAAATTTGATTCCTCTGCCTCTGTGTCCCTGCTGGACTATACACCTTGCTTCTGTAAGAAAATACAACAGGTGATCCTTCTTGTGCTTACAGTACTTTTTTTTTAAGAACAGTTGTTACCAGACATTAATATATCATTAACTGTGCACTTGTTAGCTTTTTGTAGTATTCTAAAAATGCTGTTCTTTTGTCATTCAGTATGTGTATATGATTTAAATGCAAAATAAATTAATGTTTCATATGTATGAGGGGAATGACTAAATGGCAGCTGTGAAGTAAAATGGTCCTTAAGGCAGCATCTCATGAAGTGGGTGTCAAGCACCTTGTATGCACTGAGATGTAGTGTACCAAATCACTGCACCTGTATCGGTGAGACCTCGGTGACCTGTATCCACAGCTCAGTGAGACCTAGCAGGCAGCATATCAAATGACTAAAGAGAGCTGCTGTAAGTTCTGTTTGTCTGTGAATATACAGTCCTTAAAACCCCTGCTCTGGTCATGTAGCTCCTTGGAACAGTTGTTCCAAAGGAGAATATGGATGAGATGAGTAATTTCTCCGCAGAAACAGAGATTGCTGCTGGAGTCCCTCTTCCTTCTGTGAGAAAGGGCAGCAGTGTCTGGGTCTACCCACCACCTTAGCTCCGTCGTGGTGGCACTGAAGTAGTGAGTAAGGGGTCTCAGAAGTCTACTGCAGTTTCCTAACCCTCCCAAGCCCTTGAGTCAGGTGTTTGTGTTGGGGCAGAGTGGAAAGCATCAAGGAAGGAGACTCTACTCTGCAAGGCAGAGGACTGTTATGGTAGTGGTATGCAGAAGTGATGTTTTGATGTTCAGTTTCTCCTGCTTTTGAAAGAGGATGTTAAGTGTTCTGCTTTATTATGCTATGTATGCATTAGGCTAGAATTGTCTTACAAAAGCTGCTGAGTTGTCTTTTGTCTCTGGTCTTTTTAAATTGATCTTTATGCAGATAAACTACCTTTACAGAAAAAAAAGTACTCCTAGTGGATTTTAAATATCTGTGCATAACAATGAGATCAACAACAACAACAGGACAAAAGGATAGTGCTACTTAACTTGTTTCTATCAGTTCACTTTAGTGAACGGGTGTTTGAACAAGTATCCTTAAGTGTGTTAACTGCCTGTAGTTGAAGAAAGTAATTTAATTTGATAATGCTATATCTAAATTACAACATTGTTCTATCCTAAAACCTTTGTTTAAAAATACAGGAGGAAAAAAGCATTTGAGTACTGAAATTGAACAATTCCGTGATAATGTAAATTTCCATGAATTTTTGATACATCTGGGAAAAAATATGGTAGATTCACAGTTATAACTTACCATTGTAATTATACTTTCCTCTTAGGAAGCAAAAATTGAACCAGAAGAATTTACAAAAAAGCTGTACATAGAGCTCAAGTCATCTCCCCAACCGTATTTAGTTCCTTTTCTCAAGGTAAGTGTCTGATTGTGGACACATAGTATTTAATGAGGGGAGGGAGGAGGACCAGAAAAGAGGCAGAGCATTCAAACAGGTATTTGCTCAGGTCAGTAGAGGAAATGGTGCTTAGCCTAGTCCTGTGTGACTGTTGCTCTTGGAAGGACAATTTTTGGGGGGAGGGAGGATTTCAGAGGAGTAATTTATGCTGTGTTCTTAAATTGGAGAGTAATTAACCTCCAGTTGTTAGTGGAGACTAATGTTTTGGAAGCTAGTCCATCTACAGTGGAGCTGCTATACTAAGATGACCTCTTACTTTCTCATGAAAAATGTTGCTATTCTGAGTTCTAATACAGAAGACTGACAACAGTGGCTGTGCACAGCTTATGCAGTATTTAAGCTCAAAGAATCTACATGAAACTATTCATCTGTCTGCTGATTTGTGTTTAACTGGAGGCAGAAAAAAACCCCCACCCCTTTCTCCAGAAAGGGTCTGACAGGACTACTGCAGCTTAGGAAAAGTAACCCAGGACAACTCTACTTCCATTCAAGCAAATAATCAAATAAATGGCCTCTTAACGCTTCTAATCATATGGTAGAATGGTACTAACAAAATAAAAATGAACATCTTTGTTGTACAGCAAGCATTAAATCCCAGTGAAAACATGGAAAACTTGGTTACATTTACTAAAGTGCAATGTACTTTTCCTCGGCATTCATTATAGGCATGGTGGAGAATCAAGGAAGCATAGTTAAGTGGTAAAGCTGGGACAGAGATTTTCTGGAGTTTGTTCTCTTCCTTAGTATTTGACAGCACATACAACAATGCATGTGATAATGTTGATATTACTTTAGATGGGTGGTGTTAATCTGTTCAAGTGTGGGATGAATATTTTTGTTACAGTGGCAGCCTTCAAATGCTTTGCTAGCAGGTTTGCGATGAGTCTAGAAGACTACGGTCATCTCTGCAGGGCTTGATAGAAAATTTTTATATTGGTCACTTATTTATTCTTTGTTTAGTTTCCTGGAGGCTTCTTAAATGCCCATGCAAAAGCTAGAAAAACAGACAGCTGAGAGTATGGGCTTTTCTGCATCCAGTGCAGCTCTGGCTGCAGAAGGACAGTGTGACTGGCAGAGGTTTCCTATGAGCTGTGTGGAGTCTCAGCAGAGCTCTACTAACTGCCAGGGCAAGTTTGGCTTCAGAAGTAGTGTAGCTGCCTTCTGCAGGGCCCTGGCTGATGAACTCCACTGGATGTGGGCTGGCTGTGTGTGCGTGGGGCCAGCTCGGGTGCTGTTGTGCTGTGTTCCCAAAATGGTGCAGGTGAACCTCTGTAGCTCCACGCAGACCTAGCCTAAGTCTGGCACAGGTAGACCTCATCAAGGGGAGCTGAGCCAAGGGGTGGCTGTGCAGCACTTGCTAATGCTTCTACCCCTTGGGTCCCCCAAGGACTTATTAGCTCAGGCACAGCACTGTCCTCATGCACTCAGAAGTGCTTGGCCTGAGTTAATAAGCCATCCCACAATGTGGAGAGCTGCTACATGTGGCGCACAGACTTTGAGGCAGTTCCATGGGAGTTAAGTTGGGTTCATCAGCGTGGGTCAGACTGTGACCCATCACAGCAGAGCCATTGCACGTTTCCCCTGCAGCATGCTGATAGGTACTGGTATCATCTAGGCTTTCCTGTTTTGGGCAGTATCCATACCCCGTAATACTTGACAAGGTACTCTCTCCCTGTTGCACAATATATTAACAAAGAAATACTGTGACTTCAGAAATGTTGTTTAGACATTGTCATGGTCAAAGTTAGCTGGCTTTGTAGTGTTACCCATCCTTTAAAACTTCTTGCACCCTGATTGCTTTTTTTTCCAAAATACCTTAAGGATGAGTAGTTGATACACACCAATTAGGTCTGCTCTGTAACTGAGCAGCCGTGACAGGACTGAGTGCCAAATGGAAGGTGACTTCAGAAGCACTTCTCTAAGGTGCTGTGAGGATTGGTGCTGGCCTTGTTTGTGGAGGAAATGCTTGCAGCTAGAGTCTGGAAAGAAATGTGATATGGGCTGTTGCCAATTTACTTTTAGCTAGTGAAGTGGAATTTTAGGGAGGACTCTCTGGAGTTGTCTTGTCTCTTTGAGCTGCAGGTTTTTGAAGTTGTTGCATGTGTTTTGTTTTGTCTGTTCCAATAGGTGGAAAAGTACAGTGACTTTGGCTGTAAAGCCTGCTTGATTTTCAAATCTGTGCTGGATGCTTTTGGTAAATAGATTGCACCAGGAGCATGAGGAGAGCTGAGCAGCCTGTTGAAAGAAAAGGGAGTGAACATTAAAGATAGGTGTGCCAGAGAAGGTCTGATGTCCAAACAATTTGCTCACTCGGTATTTTAGCATGTGAGACAACATGTTGCTATTGCATGAAGCCCAGAGCAACAGCACTGTGCTGGAGACTCTTACAGACTTCAAAAACTGTTGCGGGGGGTGGTGGTGGGGTGGGTGGTTTGTGAGAATATACAGATAGCTGCAGAACTGATTTTTTTTTTTCCCCCTGGTTCTGAGCCATATCAGATTGTAAATAGTCAAGGAAAAGAATCTGTAGAGGGCTTGAAGATTATTCTGTCCATTAACCTTCTCAAACATAGCTGTAGTAAAAAAGAGATGTTGCCAGATACCTTCACTAATGTCCTCTTGTTGCAGAGAACTATCTGGCTTAAGTTGTGCTGCTGCAGCTATACAGGCATTATTAAAGTGGTATCCCCCCCTAGTGTAGATACAGCTGTATTGGTATAGAAGTGCTCATATCTTCAGAGCTTGTTTCTGACTTTATTGGATAATTTGTAGTTCTCTGACAGACAGGCTCCATGGGATAAACACAGCTGTTACAATATAGGAGGGGTTTTTGGCAAAAAAAAAAAAATGAGGTAGTAAAACAACTAAAATGGTCTTTTTCTAGAACAAAAATTTCAAATTGAAAAATCTAAACAAGAACAATGTTATGGATGAGTTTCCCTGTAGATGGGATTTGCTACCTGCAGTGGAGCTGTGATGACTGTTGACCTTTGCTCAGCCTGTGTTGGTGATTCTTGTGGTCTTCACTGAGCAGTATGGTCATCAATTTAAGGGTGCCTGAATTCTAGCAAAACTTGTTTGGAATAAGCAATTTATTGTCTCATGAAAAATTAAATTGGAAGATGAGGAAGAAGATTCAGCTGTTAATGTATCAGTATTATGGAAGACTGCTGATGTTACATCCAGGTTTTTTTCATTTTTCTTCTAGAAAAGCATGCTTGCCTTACGACAGCTAATGCCCAATGCTCAGAGCTTTATCCAGCAGTGTATGCAGCAGCCAGCTCCAGCCCAAGAAGCTGTTTCGACTTGTACCTCTGCAGCACCAGCTCCTTCAATAGCAGTGGTAACCTCAGCTGTAGCAACAACTTCTCTTCCAGTTATAAAACCAGTGTCTGCCTCTGTAACAGTCACAGCCTCTCCGGTTATAAAACCAGTCCTTGTCAGTGCATCGGCGACAGCTTCTCTGCAGACCATGAAGCCTGTTCCTGCCTCTGCAGTGGTGACAGCACCTCTTCGGCCTGCAGCTTCAGTCCTCACCACGACGACAGCAATATCAGGGCTGACTGCTATCCAAACTGTCAAGCCAGTCTTCACCTCTGCGGTAGCGACGTCCTCTCTCCAGTCTGCAAAGCCAGTGCTGGTCTCTACAGCAGCATCTTCAGCAGCAACCCCTCTCCAGCCTCTGAAACCAGTCATTGGGACCCCAGTCAGTATTAAAATCTCACAGCCAAACTCCATCGTTGCGCAGTCAGTGGGTGCTCAGCAGGTGGTTAAAGTGAAACAGTTGGTAAGATGAATATCTCTGCAACGGGGCTTCTTAGCTTTCACTCTTACCATTTTGTCAAGAGGATACGAATTTGGATGTTAGCAGGGTTTTTTAACATATGAAGATAGTCTGTCATGAGTTAATCAGTTATGTTTGTCATAGTTAGGGATACTGAGCCCTTGCTGAAAAGGTAAATCTAAAGCCAAACTGTAAGCTCGGTCTCTTGCAAGATGTGCTGACCACCATTCCACCAGACTGAACATCTAGCTTGAGACACAAGGGAATATGAGTTCTGACCCCTGAAATGCATGCAACTAGGCTAGGTTGGCATCTGAAAGAAAAGGCAGGATATGCTTGAAATGCAGAAACAGAAATTGCTGATGGGATGCTTATGTTAATTAGTATTAGATGCCCTGTTGGGGCTGTGCCTCAGCTAGCCACTGGAGATGCCAGTCTCTAGCTTGGTAGTTCCTACTCTGGATACTTTGCAGGCACAGGTGGCTTGATGATGTTTAGTGATATGTTAACTGAAATGTATGAACTAGCTCAAGGAGCTTTTCAGAGCAGAGTTCTGACCTCCAAATTTGCGAAGACATGTGAATTATGAAGTAATTCAAAAGTGAGCTTTTTCTATCAGGCCTCATTAGCTAACAAAATTCCAGGAGGATTAAATGTCTTATTAAAACAATAGCCTCAAAAGCAATGTGTTAACTTTTTTCTTGGCACAGGTTAATTTCTTGCTAATGTTAATGTTAAATACCAACACACTGTGGATCACAGGTAGACCCAAAAGAGCAATGTTGTGAAATACATTAGGTTTGGCTTATGGGTGTTTGAGATATCAAGTAGTATGTTGTCTGAGTGGTCTACCTGCAAGTAATGTTCTCAAGTATTTTGAGAGAATGGTCTCCCTTTGGCAGATAAAGAACTCAATTCTTGAATAGGACTTCCTTGTTAAGATTCGTTCCTTAAAAAGAGGGGAAAACATTAGACTTCCTATGAAGCTAGATTTACTTTCCACAGGTACAGTAAGGCATCTAGTGTGTGAATTGCCTTTGTAGTTTGTTTATTGTGTATACTTGATTTAGTAGTATTCTGACCTCTAAAATGTTTTGCTTTTTAAATTTTCTTCCTTTCAAAGTGCATAAGGTGGATGTGATACAAGAATCCTCCATTCTAAATAAAGAGCTTATGCTACCAGCTTCTCACCTTGCTTAAAAAGAACAAAGCCCTCAATATGTCGAGGGGATGGGGGTTCCTTTTTATGAGTGGGTTTGTTTTAAAAACAGTTATCAAGCATATGCACTAACAGTCTTCCACAGTAGTAGCTAAAGCCAAATTGGAAAAGAAGTTGGTACCCTTACTGTCTTTGAGGACTAAATTTGAAGTTCCAGCCAGAAGAAAATGAGGGCTTCTTAGGTTGTACAAGGGCTGGAGAGCAGTTTGTTGGCTACCCAGCAAGCCATGTAATCCAGGGGAAAGGTTGACCATCTGTACAAATGGGCGAGGAAGCTTAACTCTGCACTGGGGAGTTGAAGCACTTCTTGAATATATTGGTGAACTCAAGAAATGACTTCTGCCTCCTCCACTACTGCAGTGTGGCAGCCTATTGCAGTTGCTTTTCTTAGCAGTGCCTTGTGAACATTGAATTGCATGCAAAACATGTTTTTATCCTCATTTGGGTAGATCCCAGGCACAGTGATTAAAATACTTGTTCTTCAAAATACCTATTTAATTTTGGTCTTGGATGTAGTTGAAGGGCTGAGTTGACTACTTTGCAGCTTAGCCATGTCAGGAGCTTAGTGTTTGTTCAGGCAACCTAGTAGCTCAAAGAGCAAGTTAGTAGAAGTGGCTGCATCTTCTAGGGCTTCCCTGGTGCATTTCCTTGAAAGGACAGAGGGTCTGTTTCCTCCCACAAGAAAACAAATCTGGACCTCCCCTCCCTAAACAGAAGGGTCCTGCTGCCAGCTGAAAGGAAGCACATGCCAGCTGTGCAAATCTGTCCATAAAATGCTGCCAGCAATTTCTTTCCCTTTCCAGCCCTCAGGGTTGTCTGATGCCATACACTCCCTCTGCATGCCCATTTCTAATTTAGGTCTCCTGTGCTTGAGGAATGTTAAGTGAACTTTCATGTGCCAGCTCTGGTGTAACATTGGTGGTGCTTAAGAATGCAGCACTGCAGTGTTCTAATATCAAAATTGTGACTGAAGTGATGCAACATGTAACTGTCTTTTCTGTGGCATGATTATCGAAACTCTGGGTTTGTATGGTGGACACCGAGGGACCTGTTCTTCAGGGATGCTGTTGGGGTTGATGGCACGTGTGTGCTTTGAGTTGCACATTGGAAAGGGTTCCCTGCCGGTGACTTTCTTAACACAGCCGCATTTAAGGGCATTGCTGTACATAGAAGTTTCATCTTGGAAAGAAAGCTTGTCTTGCTGTAGTATTGCTTTGTCTCCTGTTAAAGCACAATAAATGAAAATTTACATTACCAGCTGCTGGCTTCCAATGGTGAGAAAGCTGCTGTGAGACTACAACTTCATGTTAAGCATAAAGAGCAAGAGTTTTATGGTGTAGTCCCCGCAACTACCAGTGAGACATGCTCCCTGGACATTGCTAGCGGTTGAAGCAAGGAGTGAAATGCTTGTGCTATTCCAAGCCCTTGTTCTTAGTGAGTTGTTAGTGTCGAGTCCCCTCGGAGCTAAGCTTTCTTGAGCAGAGAATCTCTCTGTTATTTTCCAAGAGGTTTTTTTTGTCCTGTCTGTATGCTTTTGCATTCAGCTGGTGAGGCTTCCTTCATGAAGCAATACTGCTTGTAGTGTGTGATACCTTACCATCTCTCTGCTGATCTCCAAACTTTGCTTTATGAATGCAAAACAGGTTTGAGTAAAGCTAATCAAAGTCTCTCTCAGGCAGCTGTCCCCATCCTGTCAGCTGGATGTTGCATTACATTTTTTTACTTAAGTGCTTTTTATTCTGATGTCTGTGTCAACCTACTTAATGGGGCACAAAGGAGCATTACTTCTTGCTGCTAACCTGAGGAAAAGAGGCAATAGCTCTTTCTTACAGATATTATCTATTTTTTTAATACTTTTTTTCTGGTATTAGACCCTTGTTGAAATTTCTAGGATTGTTGCCCTGTTCTGTTGCAAGTCTCAAGGACTTCCAGCTTTTGTTAGCCTAGCAGCTAGAATAGCAAACACAAAATCAGATTTACTGCCAACACATCCCTTCTGTTTCTCGTTGATCTAGTCTCCTCGGTTACTTGCCTTACTTCCCAATCTCCACCTAGGCTATTGATTTAACACTGTCTATCTCTATTCTTTTTGTCTGCCGTACCTTCATCTTGAATGCTTACGTTTTCTCCTGTGCTGTTTCAGTGTCTTGCATGCTGAAGATGAAGCAGGCTGATCATAAGCCAGCACTGTGCCCTTGTGGCCAAGAAGGCCAACGGGATCCTGGGGTGCATCAAAAGGAGTGTGGCCAGCAGGTCGAGGGAGGTTATCCTCCCCTGCTACTCGGCCCTGGTGAGGCCACATCTGGTGTATGGTGTCCAGTTCTGGGCTCCCCAGTTCCAGAAGGACAGGGAACTGCTGGAGCAAGTCCAGTGGAGAGCTACAAAGATGATCAGGGGACTGGAGCACCCCTCTTATGAGGAAAGGCTGAGACACCTGGGTCTGTTCAGCCTGGAGAAGAGAAGACTGAGGGCAGGATCTTATCAATGCTTATAAATATCTGAAGGGTGGGTGTCAAGAGGATGGGGCCAGACTCTTCTCAGTGGTGCCCAATGACAGGACAAGGGGCAATGGGCACAAATTAGAACAGAGGAAGTTCCAGCTGAACATGAGAAAACTTCTTTACTGTGAGGGTGACAGAGCACTGGAACAGGCTGCCCAGAGAGGTTGTGGAGTCTCCTTCTCTGGAAATATTCGAAACCCACCTGGATGCAGTCCTGTGCACCCTGCCCTAGGTGAACCTGCTCAAGCAGCGGGGTTGGACAAGGTGATCTCCAGAGGTCCCTTCCAACCCCAACCATTCTGTGATTCTCACTGGTGGTAGGGAGGATCTCTAGGTGCATGTCAGTGTGGGTGCTGGCAGAGCCTGTGAGTAGTTTGTCCAAGCTGCTCGGTGGCTCAGTAATTATCTGAACACATAAATGATGCTGTTAACATTATTTGCAACTTCCAGCGTCTGGAAGCTGGATCTTTCAGAAAGATCAAACTGCGCTTTGATAAAAACACACAGAAGCAAATGTTAGTGTCTGTACTGCTTCATGAGTAAGTGCTGCATGTGTGAGCCTTGACTCTGTACACAGTCTGTCCCTGTACTCCCGTGGTTCTTTCCTCTTATGGATCTTATGTTTCTTCTCAAGAACAGTCTGTTCTTTGTCTGACTTTCAGACACCACCTTCAGCTCAGTTATTCTATGTGACTGCTGCTATGCCAAACCATGATGCTATTAATATGGGGATGGGTGGGGTGTATCTTGACTATTTGATACACAAAGTACCTCTTTCTGTGAATGTGTGGTGCTTATGCTGATGATGTTTACTGATAAATCTGAAGTTAGGTGACAGAAGGAGACAGGCTAATTTCTGAAGTGTAATAAATGTCAATTATTTGATTAAACTTGTGCAGTGTTGCTGTACAAGCCACTCTAGAGTTTCTGAAGTTAGAATAAAAGATGTAGAGGAGAAAAAGTGGTTTCTTGACCCTGAAAATTCCTTTGTATTAGCTTTTTGCTGCTAAAAAAAAAGGATTCAATCTGAAGATGTTGATAATTTTGTGCTTTGGTAAAAGCACATCTTTCTACTACTTGTAATCAATAACTTTTCCAAAGGATGTATCAAAAACTGCAGCCCACATTCTGCCAGCTAGGAGGCTTAGAAATGAGGCTTTTAGGGATGCTGCAATTTTATTACCTTCGTGCATTTTAATAGCTGCCCCTGCAGAGGAAGAATTAGTATTTATGGGCTGTACCTGTAGGTTTGTGTTGTGATGACATCCTGCTGTCTGGTTTTGTTTCTTTCAAGAGCCTCTTTAAACAAAACTATCAACCCCCTTCCTTTTTACCCTTCAGCAGTGTACTGATGTTTTTGTGTAAAGGCTCTACTTGCTATAGGTGTTGCTAGCTGGTACTTCATGTTCCTGCTAACTGTGTTCAGTGTACTTTTGCTTAACATTTTGAAATGCAGCATCTCAATTTCCAATTGATGTTGTGGCTCCAAAAATGCATTAGTAACTTTATAGTGTGTGCTCTTAATTCTTGACAGGAAAAGGATTTCATGCAAGACTTCTAACTGTTTGTTTTGGTGTTCTCGCTTTTTAACTAGGTGTATGTGATACCTACCCTTTTTAACTTATTGGCAGGCAGACTCAATATTCAATTGTTAGTCTGTTAAGCAAGGCTTATGGAGAGGAAAGCCTCTTAGTGTAATGGATTGTGTAATACTCAGTGAAACTCGTCTAATGTGGTTATCAGTAGAGAGTAGGGGTGAAGTGTCTGTTAGAGCTCACTGAATGAGCTGGAGCTTAAAGCTCACTACCAGTTGTTAAGATTTCGTGTCATGAAGTTAAAAAAAAAAAGGTTTTTTCGGAGCATGCTGTTTGCTTCAAACTGAAAGCTAGACATGTACTTTTGGCTGAATGAACATGTTCATACTCTTTGCTTCTCTCTATGTTTAGCTCTTCTCACTTTTGATATTGGATATTCAACTTCCAGGTAGTCCAGCAACCATCAGGAACCGTTGTAAAGCGAGTATCCACACTCCCGCAACCCTCAACGCTGACCCTACAGACGTCTGCTGAGAAAAGGATGCCGCTGAACACAGTTGTTCAAACTAACCAGTTTCCTGCAGGTAAAGTGGAAGCTCTTTAACGGAGAAGGGAGGGGACTGCTGATGTATAGAAATAAGTGCCGGCTGTTGGTACATTGTAGGAATGTAAGAGGGTAGTTGTGTGTTGGGAGCAACCAGCTCTGTGTGATAAGTTGAACATCTTTACTGTCTGCTTGGGGTTCTGATGAGAAACTCAGTGCCATGTCTACTTCTGGCACCTGTTGAAAGCATATCAGTCAAACATTTGTACTTGTTAAAATACTGCACATAAGCTCCTTGCAGTGAGCTTCCTTTAAACCGTGATGCTTTTGAGAGTTGTTTCATGAGACTTTGCTTTTTCCTTCAACAGGTCCAGGTTGATGCATAATGTGAGTTTGTCTCAGCCAGCCAGTTCTCACTAAAACCTTTCACTGGTCAGCACAGAGGAGGGTGTTTGCTGAGAGCGTGTAGGGGTTTTGGCCACACAGAATATATAGAATGTAAGACTCTGGAGTGTCTGGTTTTCAGATGGACCTAATTAGTTATTGAGTCTGCAGCAGCCTTTGCTAGAAGTATGAACTGATTAAACAGTTGTCTTAGCATTTTGCTTTCTACCATGGCATGTTCTTTATTTTGTTTTAGGTTCCATTCTGAAACAAATTACCCTGCCAGGAAATAAAATTCTGTCGCTTCAAGCATCTCCAGTTCAGAAAGCTAAAATAAAAGAGAATGGAGCAACATCCTTCAGGTAAAAATAAACAATATCAGGAGCTTACTATAGGAAGGAACAAAAGGAATAGACACCAAGTATAGAGGAGGAACGGAGCCCAAATAAAAGCAACTTTCTTTAGAAACTTGTTTACGACAGGTGATTTTCACATTGTAATACTGATTGGCAAGGGGGAACCTAAAAATTTTAACCTCATAGCAGATGTTAATTATTTTTAATATAAGAAAACTGTCCTGATGAGGTTGGATTTTCATCATGCTATCACAAGAGAGTAATTATATAAACAGTGTGTGTCAATATGTATCACTTTTTCACTTGTAGAAGATGCATATTGATCTCTATCCTGTGAGTACTATTAACTAATCTAAAGCAAAGTTACCTTGTATTAAAAGCTCTCCATCGGATTAAAGAAGATATAACCTCTGTTTTTTTCAGATGGCTGGATAGCATTGAACTGTTATTTGGACTGGCTGGTAACCTGTCTAGAGCTCTGTGCTGTATTTCAAAATCTTTTATTAGCTCCTCTTACAAGCTTGTTCTTGTATGTAGAGGTGAAAGTCTTTGACTACACTTTTAATTATGGCTTCTGGCATATTCTCTAGGCCTTTAGATTACAAGAGTGCTTAAAGCTTTTAGTTCTGGTAACTGATTAATGTTTCAAAAGCAGAAATTATTTTCGTAGCTCTGAAATGTAATGTTGGAACAGAGGTACAGACTGCCATAAAGATTATTGGCCTTATGACTTTAAGGCAAACTTGAAGTTACTCTTCCAGGGATAAGAGACATGACACCTTCATCTTGTTGACCAGTTGACTTCTCATCTCTTGAAAGCTACAGCTCTGTGTGCACTGATATAGACAGAGAGCTGTTGTTGTTTACAGTAATATACAGTATACAGTGAACACTTAAAACACTGGTAGCCAGAAGTTGAAATGAAAAGCTGATGTTAAAGCAATAGCTCTGTTCAGCTGCTTTAAGCTCTTATGAAATATACTTCAGAATATAATTTGGGTAGTGATGTTTGGAAAAAAAAAGGAACAACCACTTCATAAATGTCATAATTAACAAACTCCTACAAAAAAAATAGAAATTTTTTTGTGATCTTCCAATTGGAATATATCAACTGTCTTACATGAAAAAGTTTGAATTCTTGAAGTTCCTTTTGTGAATTGTTAAATGCTTAGTGTAGGAAAAACTCAGCTTTTACAGTGTGACCCAAGATGGATTTCTGTTCTTGCTTTTAGATTATGATTTTCAAAGTACCTTAAGTCCATGAGAATTCAGATTTGAAATCTCTAACTCACCTTAAATTTTTCTAGAAGTCTCTTGTCTCTGAAGAATTTATGTCTTTGCACCCCTGGTGCTTCTTCTATTCACTGCTATAACCAAACTTTCTGACTTTAAGAACTACATGTGAGAATCTTCATATACCTGAACGTGGACAGCGTGTACCTGAACTTTTGGCTTCCCTCAGTCAAGTATCCATGTTCTCCGAGCAGGTCTAGCACCACATGGTGTTAATCTATCTGGCCTGGGCAATAGATGTTCCCAGTAAGCTGTGAAGTGGTTTGCTCTCTTCTGCCCTGACTTTCAGTAATCCCAGCACAGCTATTCTGTGACCTGTGATCCATCAATTGCTGATCATGTGTGAGGCAGAGAAGTACTGGGGCGCCCTTTCAGGTTTTGTGATGAGATTCATTATGGGCAGAGAGCATGTCTTGTAATTGATGTGATTGTACATGTGACGCTTCAAACTGTGGTGTCTCATTGCAAGTATGTCATTGAGCCTGACTCCCTCTGCCATTGTGTGACTAGGTTAGGATTTGAGAACGTAATACTCGCTAAGCTGTACTTAATAAGCTGCAATTTGACCTCTGCTCTTCAATGGGCTGTTTTAGGTTGCTTGAGATAAGCAGTGGAAAAAATGGTGACTCCTTCTCCCTCCCCCCAATTAAAAAAAAACCCTAGAAATTATTTCAGCTAAGCATGGGCATCACTGGCACTTGATTGCCCCATGGCATGTATTGTAAAGGGCAGTCTGTTTTAAAAGTTATAAACTGCTCTACATGCTTCTGTAAAGTATATGCTAGAGCACCCTGGAAAAAATAAGACACATTTTCATCATCAAATATTTGTTTTGCATCTATTCTATTTAATAGAGTTGTTCTCCTAAGCACATACAACTCTGACTTGTGCATTTTGTCTGGAAAGTACAAGTGATCTCAACTTGCAGACAAACAGGAGTGAGACAGCATAGTGGAGAACACCTGGGCAGTTGCTCCTCCTGTCCCATGGTGGTGGGGAGCGCTGGTGGCTTTTGCTCTGCTGGAATTGTTCTGTCCCACGTAGTTGTCCATGATGGTGCATGGAGGTTTGTGTTAAGCGTGCCTTTCTAGTTTTCCCTTTCACTGTTGTATAAAATGGAGTAAATATAGATTCAGAAGACAACATGTGTGTTGGTCAAACACCAGAGGGTGCCGCAGACTCACTTTTCAGCCAATACAGGCAAATTCATAGACTTGAGGTGCATCTGCATTGCTTGGACTTCTTTTCCAGTGGAATATTCAGTATAAATGTCAAACCTGACTTCACGCAGGGTGTTGCTCAGAACTGTGTTCTGTTTTCCCCCTTGTCCTGATAAGCTTAAATCACTGGAGACTTATAACAGCTGGGAGAGTGCTTCTTGTTGATTTCTGGGTACGACATGATCAAATGCAAAAAGCATTCAAGGAAGTGGTGTAGAAGATGGGCTTTACGGAGGGATTGCTGAAAATGAAAGCAAGTCCGTATCTAACAGAAATGTCTGCATGTATACCCTGGAATATTTTAAATTTATCACTTTAGTAGAATGATTTTTACAGCTTACTTGAAGTACATGGTACCTTACTCAAAATGATTGAGGTTTGTTTGAACAGCAAGGAAAAAAGAATAGTAAAAAGTACAAACTTAACACGGCTTCTGAAACTTACATTCATCTTTAGTGAGCATTACTTCTAGGGAAATGTAATGATAGTTTCTTTGGGTTAAGTAAAATAAGTGTAGCGGTGTTTTTATAGGTGTAAATTAATCTTTCATCAAGGCTAGTGACTCTGTGACTTAATGCAAACATATCCCACAGTGAAGAAGTTAGAATTGGTCCTTAAACAGTACAGGTAGAGATGTCTACTTGCGTATAAGCTCTTGTATGTGTGTACTAACAAGAGAGACTGTGTGTATAGAAATATTAGAGAAAATAGTAACCTGATAAAGGCTGGTTTTAGAGAACTGAAGCTTGTGTGTGTAGAAGGGTGGACAGATGTATACTATAGAAGTTTACCTCCTTCTTGCTTGAGTATTTGGAGTATGGCCAGATTAAAAGCTAAAATGATTTACTGAAGCTGCATGCTATACAGTTGTACCTGAGGTGCAAGCATCCTTACTTGGATTCTATGAACAGCTCCATCGGGGTGATGTCAGGTTCCAGGATCTGCAGCTCTGATTAACTTGTGATGTGTGTTCTTGGTGCTAGTTGTGCTGATTTTGTAATCTCCTTTATCAGCAGATCCCTGATAGTTACTGCACTTCGGTGGAATTCTTGTCTATACAACAACAAAGACTTCTCTGTAGTGGTCATTAAGAGGAGGAAACTGGAGTGTACTTGTGAAGATCAGTTAGCACTCAATTAGCATGCAGTGAAGCTTCATTTACATGCTTCTTCAAAGATCATGGTCTCTGTTAGGCTGATAGAGCATGAGTATATGCTTGGAACTGCTCAGCTGCTGGTTGTGAAGGGTTAGGAGGAGGGAAGCTGTTCTGGCAGCAGTGACTTCAGCTTTGAATCACAACTGCGGTCACTTAACTATTCTGATAATCCGTGCTTTTCTTAGCATGATGGATTTGGGGCACAAGCCTAGTCAGGAAGCCAAATCTAGTTAGACTTAATGAATGAAGCTGGTTTGAGACTCTGTTGGTCTCCTTTTCCCTGAACAGATCACGGAGAAACTCCTAGCCATGAGGGCACACAAACGAACAGCAGGAGGAGTAGGGGAAGGCTGGACTCCTTTCCTAGCCAGGCTTCTCTCTAGAAGTTTGTGGGAGACGTCTTGCACCATGGAAACTATTGAACCCCTAAGGAGAAAATGCATCTATAGCTTAAGAAAAATTCCCAACACTTTCCTGTGTCTTTTGACCCATGTTCTAATAACTTCAGCTTCTGTCTGTTGCCAGTTAGAAGACAGCCTCCAAGAATGGCAAGTTTCTGACTAACCCTTTGTTCAAGAGTTACGCAGGCCACACATTTTCTGAAGATGAACTTCATCAAACCTTGCCAGTGAATACTTTTCAGGAGGCAGGTGTGTGTGGTTTTGGTTTGTTTTCTTTTGTTTTCCAAATCAAAGGACTTTCAGATTGAGTGCTTCCACCTGTCTATTAATAATGCCAACTTGTGTTCTGGTCCTAAATCCTTGAAGCCACCATTAGGGCCTTTGTCACTTTGTGAAGCAAAAAAGGCTTTCTTTTAATGATCTAAACTTAATTGAAAAGAACTTCGGTATTTTCATTGCTAAAGTCTTGCAAAAACTTTTCCCATTAAAAGTTCATTCAATATTTTAACTGAAATGATCTTTTTAAAAAAGCTGAGGCACACAGGCTATTTGCTTAACGTGAGCTTTCCCATGTTTATAGCTAGTCTTAGTTATGTTAGTCCTAAGTAAGCCAGAGTTGAGTTTTTATTTCGAACATGTAGACCAAAGCCAGCTAATGGAGGGATGTTAAGAACTAGACCTCTGCCACTATTCTTCAGAAGCATAGCATCTTCCCCACTACATACATATGTACTGTATGGTAGGACTGATTCAAAGGGCAAGATCTGGTTGGTTCTGTGTACTACTGACAAGGAGCATTTGTATCTTATTTTTTAAGGGAACTCACTAAAAGAAAAGTGAAGATCAGGTTTGTTCTAATACCCTTGTGCTGTAAGCTTCAGTTCGTAGGATAGGGGTCTCAGTTAGAAAATGGGCTTGTTTATAAGTTCAATGAGTCAGTATTCAACTTTATTCAACACTTGATTCTACTTGGTGAATTAGTTTTAGAACAAATTTGGGCTGTAAGAGCAGTGGTGCAAGGTGGGGGGTTTGTGCAGACTAATCCAGGTTTACCTCAGTCCTTGGTTTCTGAGCTTGCTCAAAATTTCAGTTTCATGTAAAGGATTTGCATGCCTAGCAACTGAGGCATTAGTCAAGCTAATATTTGGGAGGCACTTCACTGAAGTGTTTAAGCTTTTTGGAGCCATCTGTCCCTGTCCACGCCCACACTAAACATCTATTGTATAGGGGTAGCCTCCAAGATACCTGAATGTGGCTGTTCATTGATAGTTGCCAGGCTTTTTCTTTGTATCCATCTGAACAAAGCATAAAATGTTGGTTTTCTCTTTGGTAGAGATGAAGATGACATAAATGATGTGACTTCTATGGCTGGGGTCAATCTTAATGAGGAGAACGCGTGCATTTTGGCAACAAACTCTGAGCTCATAGGTACAGTGATCCGCTCTTGTGCAGATGAACCTTTTCTCTCCTCGGAAGCGCTTCAGAAGAAGATCTTGAACATAGGTGAGTACAACGCATACATAACAGATATGTATGGATGCAGTATTTCCTTTCCTGTTTCATCAGCCAGCCTCCAATCTTTGAAGAAGGAGCTGGAACTATTAAGATCTGCCATCTCAATTCATATGTATTTGCGAAACTATACTGAGTTTTTACTTCCCCTTCTAGGAAACAACTGTTCTCTAAGTTTTTTACATGGAAATAGTCTGAAGCACAACCAGAAAAAAGAAATTGGTGCCACTTTTACATGTGAGAACTGAGCAACTTTATTACTCTTAAAGTTAATGGAACACATAACATGCTAGTGTCAAATCAAACACTAAAGTGTGCTTCTCTATTTCTGCAGCTCCTAACTTGATGCATTACACTGACTTTCCTAACAGCTTTTTCATTCATTCCTCAGCCTGTTTTGGATCTATGTACTCTATTGATCAACATTACAGACCCTGCCCATGTGATTAGGAAGAAGTTTCAAACTGCCAATATGCACTGGGCAGACCTTTGTTTATTACTCCCTCTACGGAAGAATCTTTCATTAATTTTATGCAAAAGATATGTTAAAGCTGTTTCTATCAGTGAATAATAATGTGGAATGTATATTGAATGGCTGAGACTAAACGGCAATAGGAAGCTTTTAGTGTATGTATCATCTCAGCTGTTAGTTTCTGAGCAAAATAATAACTGTTGCTTAGCAATGTTGGTGGTGAATGGAGTTGGTGGTGAATGGAGTGAAATCCAGTTGGCGGCCGGTCACGAGCAGTGTTCCCCAGGGCTCAGTTCTCGGGCCGGTTTTGTTCAATGTCTTCATCAATGATCTGGATGAGGGGATTGAGTGCACCCTCAGCAAGTTTGCAGATGACACCAAGCTGGGTGGGAGTGTTATCTGCTCGAGGGAAGGAAGGCCCTGCAGAGGGATCTGGATAGGCTGGATTGATGGGCCAAGGCCAACTGTATGAGGTTTAACAAGGCCAAGTGCTGGGTCTTGCACTTGGGTCACAACAACCCCATGCAATGCTACAGGCTTGGGGAAGAGTGGCTCGAGAGCTGCCCGGCAGAAAAGGACCCGGGGGTGCTGGTTGACAGACGGCTAAACATGAGCTGGCAGTGTGCCCAGGTGGCCAAGAAGGCCATCGGCATCCTGGCTTGTATTAGGAATAGTGTGGCCAGCAGGAGTAGGGAAGTGATCGTGCCCCTGTACTCGGCACTGGTGAGGCNGCATCAGGGGAGGTTTAGATTGGACATCAGGAAGAATTTCTTTACCGAAAGAGTGGTTAGGCATTGGAACAGGCTGCCCAGAGAGGTGGTGGAGTCGTCAACCCTGGAGGTGTTCAAAAAATGTGTAGACGTGGCACTCCAGGGCCTAGTTTAGGAGTCATGGTGGTGTTAGTTGATGGTTGGACTTGATGATCTTAGAGGTCTTTTCCAACCTTAGTGGTTCTATGATTCTATGATTATGTCAGAGCAGGGAGCATGCATTTGTGCAGCATCACACTGATTGGTACCGCTGCTGTCTACAGCAAACTGGATGAATGTTGCTCAACTCCTTGCTCCTGCTTTCTGCCTGGTAGCTTGCCATACTGGAACAGTGAGTTTTACAGCTGAGTATTCAGGAAAGCCTGCAGTTTGTACATGTAGTGGTTTAACTACATGATTGCAAAGTCTTTCTACACGCAACTGGTTCTTAGTCCAAACTAAGCAGCTGGCCGGTGACGAGCATGTAACCTGCAAATGCTGTCTGCTACCTCAGTATGTCCTGCGCTAGTTACCAGATGCGCCATCTGAGCTGTATGGGACATAGTTGAGTGAAGTAAGTGGTGTGCTAATAGTGGCAAAGGGAAAAGACATGTTGAAACTGGTGCCTAGAAGCTTTTCTCAAAATTCAGTAGAGGGTTAACCAGTCATCCATGGGAAGTAGATAAGGAAAAATAGAGCTCTGCAAAAACATAAAGTACTTCTAGAATAATTGTCTGGTTTGGGATGTGAAGACAATTCATTGAAAGATGGAAAATAGAAGCCTGGCTGTTTCATGGCTGCCGTGGTAGCTGATCCACATTAATGATGATAATAATAATTCATGTCATAAATGAAAAGTGTTTTGATTGCAAGGAAAGGAATACTGTCAAGGAGTACAGCAATTCAGAAAAAGAACTCTTCTGCTCTTGAACCGAGCCCTCTTTGGTTTAGGAGGGGTGTGTGTGTGGCAGGAGGTCTTGAGTTTGGGGGCAACTTGGTTTTGTCTTTAAGTTGACGTTTCGGTAGTCTGATAGTATAGTGGGAAACTGCTGAGGAAGCACTGAAAGGTGCTTGAGCAAAAGGAGCTTTGCACTCAGCTAAGGTACAGGCCAGTGGTTACTGGCCAAGATCAAACAGTGGGAACACTTTGATCATATCTGGGAAAACATTGTAGATTCTCCCTGTCTTGCGAGATTGTTATTCATTTTCAGTTAGAGTAGCAAAGGCAAATGAAATAGGTGATTAGGTTTTTTACAGTGTACTGTTTATCCATTCTTAACACTCTACTTGGCAATAAATACCGAAATGGGTTTTGAAGGCATGCTGTATATTGCATCATAAAGTGTTACGGCTGCTGTAAATGCAGTGAAGGACAAGGAAAAGCGCTTCTGATGGTACGGTGTACGAAGCGTGTGAAACTGCTGCCTGCCGTACCTACCAGGGAAAAGTTGCTGGTGTCCAGGTGTCTTGACAGAGTTGCGTTGAGTGATTGATGGTGTCAGCCACAGGAAGTCTTCTCCATTGGCAGCCTGCAGCTGCAGGAAGGTTGTGGAGGTGATGGCCAGCTCTGGACATGGGACTGGGACAGCTTTGCCCGGAGCTGTCGCCAGCCTTGGTCACAGCTGCTGAAATGCAGAGAGGCAGCGGCAGCCTGAGAGAAGAGGTTGAAGGTGATGGCATGATGACCGTGGCTGGACTTGATCTGTGTTTTCCAAGCTGCTGCTGTGGGATGGTTGGGTCTGTCTGCCCTGTGCTAGTCGGTCAAGGCAGGTGGGAGGGTACCATGTGCCGGTAGTACGCTGCAAAGCCCATCCCTGCTCATCGAATAAATGTCATGAGTTGTTAACAAGCACGGTGTCAAGCAGGGCAAAATGTAATTCTCTATTTTTTTTAATTACTGGAATTAACAGAATATGGCACTAATTTCTACAGCTACTGCTTCTCCCCCTCCCCGAACATGAAGCTTGATTTGTGTTCTTATTAACTTTGTCCTATAAATGACCTTGCAAGGAGAGTGGTTCTGGAGGCTAAGTGAAACAATGTCTATATTTTCTGAAGCTCCAGGCTAAGTTTTATTAATGTAATGTCTAAGATCTTTGAAGTTGTGACTTTACCAGGAAAATCATAATCTCCAAACCTTTATTCATAATGGGTATGACTTCCAGGGGGAACAGAATACCTGCTGTGCTAATTATTTCAATTATCAGCTACTACTAAAACACGTAATGGATTTTCTCTGCTTCCACAGGTAAAAGGCATGACATTATGGAACTTAACTCTGATGTTGTGAACTTGATCTCCCATGCTACACAGGAGAGATTACGAGGGCTCTTAGAAAAACTAACTGTAACTGCTCAGCACAGAGTATCAACCCATAAGGTAAAGGAAATCATTAAGCAAGTTTTGCACCAAAGTTTTCCTGCTTTGCAGCCTTGAAGGTAAACCTCTTCCAAGTATAGGCACATCATATGCAATATGTGCATTTTCAGTATCTACCAAAGGCTGGTTTTGTTTTAACTGTTTATAGCCTCTAACTATTCCTTATGTTTTCCATTCGACTTGTTGGATAGGTGCTCTTAAAACCCAGTAAAAGAGTAAATGCATGTGTTTCTCCTCTTCCATAGAAGTGGTGGCTGTTATACAAAATCTGTCTTGCATGGTAAATGTAAAGCTATTTTTGAATGTTCTTGGTGGTCGGGTTGATTTAGGGACTTGTGTTTGCTTTATGCATTTACTGCTGGTGGAACTGCAGTATTGGCTCTGTAAAAAGCCTTGGGAAACTGAATTGAGTGTTTTCTTTTTAGAAAGTGCTCCATGTGATGGCAGAGACCCCTTTGATCTTAGTTTCCAGAACTTTTTTCCACCAGTGCTACTTAAGATTCCCTCCTCTCCCTCTTGTATTAGCTCCATTCAATAAAAACTATATTGGGCTCCAGTGAGCCAGTATCCCTTAAGATGCTTGTATGGTACAAATGGGAAGCAATAACTTACTAGTGACCAAAACAGCTCTTTGAGGCTTTTTTTTTTGTCATTCAATAATAAGGTATTAATCCTTACTTTTTTCAGTATCAAGCTGGTTTAGAAAAAAATTGGAAGTTAGAAGCTGATGTATCTGTCAACTCTTAAGTTCTTGGGTTTTTTGTTGGTTTTTTTCCCCATGAACTTTATACTTAATGAAATTTAACAAGAGCAACTAACTGATGGGATGGAAGTTATTTTTGTACTGAACACTTTTTATAGGCTTTTAAGCACTGGAGAAGCAATGGTAGAGAGCAGGAACTATTTGGAAACTTCCAAGTATTTATAGTGATGTCTGGAACAGTTGGAGTATGCTGTTCCTTGCCAGAAGAAGATGCAGTTGGGAAAAAAAAATCAATACAGAAAAACTAGAGTTTTTTATGAGAAGTCCTTAGAAATCTGCATGTTCTGTGTTCTCTCTCCAAAGTGGGAGATCCAATAGAGCTCGTGAGCAAAAATGAGATGGAAGTTTAAGTCCTGAGTAACCAGTGGGACTTAGTCTTGCAGACACCGAGGACACAAGGGAATGTTTTAGGATGGTGGACTTGATAGGGCTGATTTCTTCCTCATTGAACTAAAGCAATAGAAAAACTGATAGGTTTTTGTCTGATTGAATTGCCAGAAGCAGTGATAAGATTGTAAGACTGCAGTAAGCTTGCTTTCTTTTCCTCTTTCTCAAAACCAAAACAAACAAGTAATGGGCATAATAATCCTAGAGGCACAGGTACCCTCTTCTGTTAGGAAGATGGTATTACACTACAGAGAAGTGTTCTCCAGGGTTGTGTTTGAGTAATATTATTGAGAGAGATGCTGACAGGCTTTTAGAAATCTAAGTTACAGAACACTACAGAGTTTTGGAGCCCTGTTATGTATTTATATATGTATTTACACAGCCCGATATTCCATCTCCCCCAGTGCTTGCCCCTGTCCTCTTTTTCCCTCTAGGCTATCGATAGGTACCAGTGTGCAGTGGGGGATCCATGTATTTCAGAGAATTATCCAGAGCCTTTCCAAGAGGATTGGGTAGTTGCCCTGTAAGACTGTGTAATGAAGATAGGCCAATACAAAAAGACAGACAGTAATAGGGATAGGGGTGGTGAAACCAAGGTCTCTATTGTTAGGGTAGAAGTTGGTGTAAAAAGCCAATAATTTGTGGAATCATACTCAGGAAACTCTTCTTCCCAGTTTGCTCAGCTCATGCCTAGTAGCTTACATCTGATGGCTAGCCCTGTAGAGAGAGTGAATTGGCAGGGTAAAAGCTTCATACCATGCTACCATGTAGTCTTTTTGCCCTTGTTTTGCTAAATTTAAGGGGGGGGGGGGGGAAAGGTATATACTTGGAAGTTACTAAATTAGGATAAAACTATCATGGTGGTCTCTGTATCTGAAGTAGGAATAGCCTTTCAGATTGTTGTAAACTGCTCTCTGTGCTGTGACTTTTGTTGCAGTGCCTTTATAGAGCCTTGGTAAGACCATAAAGGCCATTAGCTAGCTGGTTTGGTTCCTCGGCTGCTTCCCTCTTATCTGGAGAACTGATGAGGTATAAAAGTATGCATGTGACAAAATGTGATACCCAAGACCAGAATTAATAATGTCAACTAAACAGTACAGTGGTTAAAAAACATTTTTGATGTGGGTGGATTCAGCACAGCATGAGATGACTGCCGTGCTTCTGTGTTTGGAGCCCATGAGCACATGGCTTCGAGAGGCAAGGTACAGCGCTGTGCTGTAAACATTGCTCCATGAAAGCGTTTTCCCCATGTGCAGTAGCAGTAAAACACTGCAACCCTAAACTGCACTATCTGTAGGGCAATATGGCGTGGCAGCTGCGTTGGTTTAAGGGGTAAGCTCTGAATGTAGCGAAGGAGTGAGCAATCCTAGATGTGAAAACAGCCAGCCTCCTCCTACCCACCCTGCGCTGCCATCAAACTGCAGAGTGCAGAAGTAACTTATCAGAAGCTTTTCTGTTATTAACTTGGTTTAGGGTTGACTATATAAAAGCCAAAGCTTAATAGGTTCCCACATAGTAGCTGAGCCTCTGCAACTGCCTGCATTCCTGCTCTGTCCTCAGCAAGGCTGTTCAACGTGACTTAAACCGTTCAGATTTCATGGGAGAACTGATCTTTGTGGGATTCTTCCAACTTTTTTCTTGGTAGACTGAAGTGGAGCACAGTTTCCCTGTATGTGGGTTTTTTGTGCCCCTGCACATGCAATACATTCCTGGTGCTAAACTGCCAGTGCCTTAGTCAGGTTTCAGATTCATTTACAGGTATGTGAGAGTCTAGGAAGGAAGTTGCAAGTCGCAGAAAAGGCGTATAGCTGTTCCTGAATTTGTTGCCAGCTCTAGTCTCACTAAAGACATACCTGGGAATACTTTGCTTCAATGCTGCATGTTTCAAATATGTGTAAACCTAAGGTAAAAATTTTGGTAGGAATTGGCTGGGCTTTGGAGTGCATCCGTGGAGGAGTCTTGAGTATGTACATTTCTCTTGAAGGAAAAAAAAGGTGTGGGGGAATGAGTTTCATAACAAGATTGTATAGATGCACTAATGTGCTATTGTGTGAAAGCAAAAGCTTCTTTCAGGATAGTGAAATGAACTCTGGGTTACATTTAGCTCAGTGAAAGTAAAAATTACTTTTTAGCTGTCAGATAGACAAGTTCAGCTTTAGCACATACAAATCTAACCACACTGTGTATTGTGGTTACGTGCTTTATTTATCACTAAGTTAAATTCTGTTCTCAATTACACTTCTAACTTTAGTTTTGTTAGGATTGCACTGTTGTAACTGGGGACAGTTTGGCCTTATGTGAGGAAGTTAAACTGTTATATGGACAAAAACTGAATCCAACTTGCTTCATAACAGTAATGGCTACAAGTTATGAACAGCTATACAATATAATGTTTTCTGTCTAAGCAATTCAGTGCTAAACGATCACAGAGAGCAAGTTTATTGAGTAGGACAAAATATAACTGCAGGTGTTCCTCTTCTAAAAAGACCTGAAATAAGGTATCTTAAAACAGTTGTTGATGACCTGAAATACTGTTATGAATGCACCCATTTCTTGTCCCATATAAGCTCACGGCAGTGCATTGGTGTGCTTCAGGTTGAGAGGCTTGCGTTCTGAATTGGCATAGGGTCTTGGATTTGGCTTTAAAAACGTGAGTATCTAACTCTGACTTTGGGCATTCCAAAGCAAAACACTTCCAAACTTTGGGAAAAAAAAAATCTTCTGGTAATATGGCTTTCTTCTTTGTCCCTTTAAAAGGATTGAGGCATGATGGTGTATTATTATAAACTGCTGCTTCAAAACAAATTGTACTAATGTACTGAGACTGACTCAAAGTAGCCTATGTTGTGTGGGGAGCAGTAAAAAAAAAAATTCTGATCAGTAACAGAACAGGGGGGAAAGGTTTGTTGGACTTTCTGCAGAGCCACAGACTCTGCTTGGGAAAGAAAGTCTCCTCGGTTGCAACACATGGTGTGGTGTGAGCCACAGCTGGTGATACACGACAATGTGGTGGCTCATTGAAAAGGACCAAACTTAATACCAGAGGAGGGATTGATTTCATGCTCTGGCTGGGT
Organism: Fregata magnificens; assembly: GCA_013389945.1. Classification (NCBI taxonomy): domain Eukaryota; kingdom Metazoa; phylum Chordata; class Aves; order Suliformes; family Fregatidae; genus Fregata; species Fregata magnificens. The sequence continues at coordinate 83,898 of WAAD01037796.1, forward strand.
TGTGAGAATTCAGACTGGGAGGCAAAGGTGCCCCGCAAGAAGACTTTTACTTTCATCCCAGTTTTAAAAGTATGTGACTGGGTGTGGGAAGAAGAGTCTGAGTATAGTGTGTTTGAAAACTAAAAATGTAGCAACTGAAGTCACTGATAGTCCATATACTTAACATATACCCTTGCCTAAAATATAGCTGCAAAACATGCTGTGCTGATTCCAGAACAGTTGTGTGTCAAGGTAGCTTCATTAAAGTGTGAGGTTGGGGTAGGGTAGAAAGAAGGGTTGCTAAAAGTATATAGTGTGTTTGGCTGGTAAAAGCCAAAGGATAAATTTCTCATGGAAAGACAAGTTTACAAAGTAACAGAGAAAGAAGATGACTCTAGGATGTCCATTAGAGTGATACAAACAGGTGGCACAGATGTGCCTCACCTTGTTTTGCCTAATGCCCCCTGGCCAATACATGGCTTAAATAGCCTGTCTTTGGAAGAGCAGAATAGTAAAAACAAGCTTTTTGTTGCCAGTTGACCATGTTTTAGATCTTTTCTTTCTCTGACTTCTTTCCTATCTAAAGTAAAAGTAAACTCAGGCTTTCCAGTGAGGGCAAAAATAGCGCAAAAAATTAAACTACTGATTGTTATTTTTTTAGACCAAAAGGACCGTAGTCTTGTTTCAATGCATGCATGTCCAGTTATTGTTGGAGCTATTCATTAGTATTCACTGGCCCAGCTTTGCACAGGGGGCTGGACCAGATGACTTCCACAGGTCACCTTTCAACAAAAACTATTCTATGGCTTGAGAGCATCCACCGAGGCAAAACCATGTATTCCTAAAGCTATAATAAACCATATATAACTTATGTCACTTTCCCCACCCCCAAGGTTCATTATAACTAGTTCTAAACCACCCCTCTGCTCCATAAAACCTCTTTTTGGAAATACCAGGTGAGGCTTATTTCAAATTCTGGATTAAATGGCTGAAACTAGAACATCAAACACTAGAAACTTAAAATGCCAAATGTTTTTTTATCCTTTCTCTTTAAAGGGGAAAGGATATGATGTTCTGCTGCTTTACAATTCTTTTTTTTTCCCCCCCTCTTAACCTGTCCAGAAAAGACAGTCTTGTATGTATGTTTACTGGATATGAAGTTGCTGATTAAAACAAAATTTTAGCCTTTAGACTTAAAGACTTTGTTATAGTCAATATAGACTACATATTGTTAATGTTACTTGTTCAATAACCTCTTACTAGTCACAGATGCCAGGAAACATGTTTCAGTGGAGAGGAGATGTGTAAATGACTACCTACTACCTGAAGTCTTTCTAAAACAGCCTACACTCTTCAGCTCTGAAAAAATAGTGTTCTTTTCAGGTTGTTCCCATTGGGTTTATTAGCTCTAGTGGTGTACATAAAAGTCTGGTTGTCTATAACAAACTTCTCTTTCCAGGGGAGTGATAGGTACATCATATCTAGTGACACCAGAGCACAGCTGAGATTTCTGGAAAAGCTTGATTACCTAGAAAAGCAGAGGAAGGATGAAGAAGAACGTGAAATGTTGCTTCGAGCAGCCAAGGTAAGAACTTCACTTCTTGCTTTCCAAGGAGTTCACCTTTAGACTGGTGAACATCTTCAGGTTTCTCCTATTTCTGCTTTAAGTGAGTAACCATTAACCCTGTAACTGGAAATCTGTAATGTTTAGGATAGCTTAGGCTATACAGAAAAGGATTTTAGCTTTTTACATTCAGGAGTTCTTTCAAATGTGTGGTGGGGTGAACTCTTCTTTTGAGATCATTCCTACTGGTCAAAATGAAATAAAAGAAGTATTCACATAGCCATAAACATCCTTCCTGGCTCTGTTTCTGGCTCTGAAATTGGTACGTCTTTCTCCATTATCTGCGTATGGCACTGTTTGAAAATATGGATTCACTATGCTTGTTCAAGGTGGAGCCTGGTGAGATCCACCACCCTGCCAGATGTATGTTTTCTGTAGTCAGATCAGAGGGCTAGCCCTGATGGAGCCACTGCTAGTACAGAATAAGTACCCTTCTTCCCCCTTCCCTCCCCTCAAGAACAGGAGCAAAAAAAAAAAATCAGTAGGTGTTGCTCCATCAGATGTGACTTGATCATCTTCTATTTGGTTTTTTTTTGTTTTGTTTCCAGCTGAATTCTGGAGCCCCTTGGGTGGAAGCCTGATCTAGACTTGAAAGAATAGTGTTGTACTTCCATGAGTATGACTCCCTTTCTTTCCTATAGTTCCTGTCCTTTTTAAGTGTCTGCTGCTGACATGAACAACATCATGCCTAGACTGGACCTGACTGACAGTGTTAGCATCATTTTCAGCTTAATCTTGCTTCAGGCTAGAGCAGAGGCAGACGGCCCAGATGAGGAGGGGGGTGTGCGTATGTGCGTGGAGGGGGAGGGAAGCCAGTCTGGATTGAGGCATTCACCCCTGGAGCTAAATCTTTCAATCACCAGAGAAAATTGTCATTTATTAAATATTTAACGGATACGATGGTGTTTGGATGCCAGTAATTTCTATTCAATCTTTCTCCTCTTCCTTTGGTAGAGCCGTTCCAATAAAGAAGATCCAGAGCAACTGCGGTTAAAGCAGAAAGCAAAAGAGGTAGGACTTTCCAGTTACCATGCTTGCTTTTGTGTGTTGAGAGAAGGTTGGCAGCCCTGTCCTGGCAATTAGGTCAGGGTTTATTTTGCTGCTGCATACCATTTGTAGAGGCCTTGGGGAAGGACAGGAACTGCCACAGGCAAGGGCAGTGCTTCAAATGAGGTCAATGAATTACGAGCTCTCTTTTTTAACATTTTATTTTTGCAGTTTCAGTCCTGTCTAGAAATGGTCCTTTGTAAACTGCAGCAGTATACTTGGTAGGAATATAATGTGGGATTGGGGCGGGGGGGGAGGGGGGAAGAAACTTTGAGATTTAGCATCTGGGACTGTACAATAGGCTACATTTTTCCAGGGTAATTGTTCGTTTTGTAAATCTGATACTGCTTATAATTCTTTGGCTGGGAGGCGGTACTGGGATTTAGTTTTAAATGGAAAACGCCTCTGGCTTTTAATTTTCTGGGCCCAGCAGTTTTCTGTTCTGGAATGGAGCCCTTGTTTCACACAGTTCATGTTTAGCTGCAGGGGTTTTAGTTTATAGCTTAGACTGGTTAAGCTTTTACTCCCAGAGGCCTCTGCATAGCAACTGTAGAAATCAACAAATAAGTTCATTTATGTCTGCAGCCTCCTCTCAGTAGCTGACTTTTTACATTTCCCAATATCCATTTCCTGACTTTTCTAGCCTGAGAGAAAAAAGCTCCACTAATTGGAGCTTATTTTAATTGAGCCTTAATATTGGATCTCACTGGAGTTGCCCCCAGAGCTACTGGGAACAGAATGAAATGAAAGTACCTAAGGTTGAAGATGTGTGTGTGTGTGTATGTGTGTGAAATTTTTCACTTGACCTACAGATTCTTTTCCCTGCTGAATAAATCATCAAGCCTGTTCACATTTCTGATTAAGGATCTGACAGCAGATGATAATAAAGACAATTGAGGTGTGAGATGTGTGATACAGAGCTGAAGAAATTGGTTTCTATAGTTACTTGACTGATTTCATGCAATTTTTAAGGATCTTTGTGCTAAATGAGAGTGATTTTCTGAGCAACCTTTTTCCTTAACTGTGCCTCTTGAACTATGAAATTTGTTGTTGCTTAACATTGCTGCACTTGGCTCCTAGGTGCCAGCAGCAGGTTATTTATGAATGCTTTAAAGGCCCTTATTGTTTGGATTAATGTAGGAGCCCAGGCAAAACAAATGGAAATCCAGTAAAATAGTATTAAAATCAATGCTCTGGATTTGCACCATAGTAGAAGAAATTTGTAAAATAAGAGGAGAGAGAAGGAACTTGCTTTACTATCTATCTTTCAATTCTTTCCTTCTGCTTATAACTCTTTCATCATGCTTACAGTCTGTGAGTACAAAGTTGCCCTAAAGCCCTTCCCAATTTGCCTCTAGTGCCACCAGGATCAACAATCAGTGGGTGATGCTAATTTGTCTTGTTTTGTAGGTGGCTTTACCTCTGCATCATTCGGTCTTTTCTAGAGGTTCTTTCTTTTAATAAAACACTGCAAAGCAATTCATTTATGGAGCTTCTTTTCTCTTTTCCTCTGAACAATAATGTGTAGGAACCTGAAAAATGTTCCGTGATTTGGGTATTTAGAACAGAAAGAACTTTGGCATGTGTTTTGTGTCTTTTAGATTGGTTGGTATTGTTAATGAGATCTCTTTTAAAAGGAGGCATATAGGTGTACAAAAAAGGAGCCAACAGAGCGCAGAAGGCGTCTAAGTTTAGTGCTTGGTGTTCTACTAAGTGCTTGACTTCACCTCCTTCAGTGCATCTTATCTTGTGCTAGACTAACATGGCCTTTATCCCACTTGCCCTGCATATTTCTCCATACTGGGCTGTTGCCAGAGTGACGTTCTCAAACTGCTTCACCAAAAGAAGAGGAGGCAGGTGTGCCTCTTGGGACAATGCAGATCTTTGTGTTGGTATTGCCTTGCCCTCTGTCCTGCTGCTTTGTTCTCTGGAGAATGAGGCAGCCAGAACTTCTCCAGGCTTCATGTGCCGCATGGGAAACCCACCTTCTGTGCCAGGGGTGCTTTCTTATCTGTGAGACCATCTCAAGCTTGAGTGGAAATGAGCCCAAATGCAGCTAGTCAGTTTTGGCGCTTTATTGACAGTTTGGAGATAAATGGTCAGCACACATTTGCATTAAAAAATGCAAACATGAGTAGAGCTGGAATAAGAGCAAAATAAAAATCAACAAATATCCCAAGGCCGAAGCTGGTAACGCAGAAGCACAGTGTATACTCAGATGAAAGCCTGAAAAGGCTCACCATGTCTGCCTGTCTTGTCGTGTTATGAGTGTAGCCTGCTCCTAAGAAACCACACTTGGGAATTTTGATACCTCTGTCAGCTGGAATCAGATCCTTTCCAGGCCACTCTGGTTGAGTATCCACTGGAAAGCCTGACCTGATCTTCTTAAAGTTCTTTAAGAATGAATACGGGCCTTCCTTTCCTCAAAGCTGTCTTTCATGTGTTGATGGTGACCCCCAGGAGAAGGGAGAGGGTGTGGGGTAATGGCACTGGAGCATGTTCTAAAGCAATGTTTCCCAAAATGCAGGGTGTACATCCTAACAATGAATACTTATAAATCCAGGATGTGCTGTCATCCAGCAGCTGGAGGCAACATCTTAACATTGCTGGAAGTACATCCAGAGTCTCGGCAGTGGATTCTTTTATCTAAAAGGCTATACATAATTGCTGTGACCTTTTCATCCCTTTTTGCATGACCTATTGCCTCAAACTTCCCCTATGCTAAGTCATTTACTTTCCTATATTCTTAGTCTATGTAGCTTGCTATGAATTAAGTCTTTGTTTACTTCCCCATTTCACCTGTTTCAGCAGATTTTAATACCTACAGAAAGTGCGCGTTCCTCCTGACATAGCTGCAAGGCTTGCCCCAAGCTGCTCCTTTGTGCACTCAAGAATTTTGTCCTTGCTTACCTCACGGGCCAGCTCTTTGTGCAACGGCATTCCCGAAGTCTGGGTAAATTACCCCTGCTTTTCATTCAGCCTTATCTGCTACTTCAAGCTGAGAGGATACAGTCCTTGCATTGTCCCTGATGCATGCACTTTTAAACCATAACTTTTTTAGGTGCTTTCTGCTATTTCCTGTTCTACTTTCAACTATACTGCAGTTACAAAGAAAACATTCAGTTGATGCAATTCTTGTAGCTGTATTTATAGCTTATCTCTGGCTTCATCCCTTTTCTGAAATGAGCTTTCTTAAATTGAGTAGGTGTAGGATACTGTCAAATGCGCAAGCATGCCATATGAACAGTGCATCCCAGAAGACCTGTAAAAATGTCAGTATTAAACAGTGTGTACTGTAAATTTAAATATAAACCCTGATCTTTTGTAATTCTGTCTCTCATTTTTAGAAGTGAGTGTGCTTGTAGTATGGCTTCAGGAAGCTTAAGGCTAAGGCTGGGCAAACCTGTCAGATTATGTGTGCAAGATTGCTGCTTGGGGTTGAGCAGGTGAACAGGTATCATACTGATAGCATCTTTGCTTATTCCGTTGTAGTTACCTTCATCTCTGCTCTTACCTTGTGGCACCTTGGATAAAGGTTAACAGCTGTATCTTGAACTAAGGGAAGTAATATATGGAGCAAGCACCTGATGGACGGCAGACTTGCCGGCCCTATTCCTTGCTCTTCCAGCAGCTCTGGTCACTTACGACTGCACAGGTGTTCCCAGCCCCTTGTTCTTGCCTGCTTGGTACACTTGTGCATTTTACTGTTACAATTTTGACACAGATGTCACAAGACGGCAGCAGATGAGATGCTGAGAAAATTCAATACCTTTAGTATTAACTGATTGGGAGGAAAATAGCAAACCCTAGTGTTTTCTGTAGAGACAAAACAAACCCCATCAAAAACATCAAAAAAAAAGTCCACACGATTCCAGTGAGTTCCTGGGTGCTATATAGTAATGACTGAAATATAGTTGTTCTGTAGCATCTTTTTTTCAACAATCATCTTTTTTTCTATTTCATGTGTCTGTCCTAACTCTTTCCCTTATTTCCTCTCACATTCTCAAATAACAAGTAACTGTAACCTGATTCTTTGTCTGCTACTCTCTCTACTGACTCCAACCCACATTTTCAAGCTGTTTGTTTCTTTTTTCCCCCCACACCTCTTGTGCTGCTTCTGTATTTAGTCTTCTGGACCTAATGGTTCAAATTCTTTAAGACCACTCTTGTGGCAGGGGAAAAGGAAACTCCCTAGTTAACCATAACCTCTCAAAAAAGCAAACAAGATGCTGCAGGCAAAATAAGATCTCATCGCAATCAATTGGCTTTTTATGAGCCTTCAGTGACATCCTGAGAGCTCCTGCTTAATTATCTGATTTATATTATCTTTATTGTTCTATAGTGTTTCTTACCTGCTTCTACATGTTTTGGAAAAAAAAAAAGCATGATTATTGAACAGACACAAATTTTGTTACCTGCAGTGTAATAGCAAAGGGCTGTCATCAGAGCTTCGGTGTGTTATGAGTCTTGCAGAAAGTCAGGGATGGAAATCCTGTAAAGTGTTAGATTATTGAGCAAACTGAAAAGTGAACCAGATCCCTGTTTATGTGGCATTCATCTTGGTGTTTTGAAGGAGTGTAAGAAAAGAGCAGCTGAGATACTGCGTCGCATACCCTAAAACTAGCTGGCTGGAAGACCATAGCAACTATCTTTATCTATCGAAAAACAAAAGCCCCCCCCCCCCAACTTCATTAAGCCTGTTCTTGGATTTTCAAATAGCCTTTTCTAAGTTTCTCTGAGAGACTATAATGGACGTGTAATCAGCCGAAAGTATGGCCTTGGATTAGAAACTTGCTAATAGAGGAAATTTTAGGACTAAAAGTACAACAAAAAGAATGGAGAGCCAGAGAGTTCTGTGCCAAGAACAAATGTTGGGTGGACTGCATGATGAGATGGAGAAACCTGCAGGTGGAAGATAAGTCTTAAATGTTCTCTAGCTTTAAGACCTCAAGAGTGAATGAATATGCAGTGTTACAGCAGCTGAAAATCATTCAAAATATCATGTGTTTGGAAGAACTGTGATTGGTTTTAAAGTAATGTCTGGCAAGGGCTGGACACTGTTGTGCTGTGATAATGAAGGTCTGCTGATGGTCATTGAGCAGTCTTCTCACACGTGGTAGCATCTGAAACAAAAACTACAGAATATATTGCTTTGGTGTGGTGTGCTGTAGCCTTTTTGTGGCCTTGGAACAAAAGTAGCCTGGGCTGTGTCTGAAAGCACACATAAAGAGAGCTTGATGCTGGGTGCTAGACACCCAGGAACTTCTCTAGGCCTCCAAGTAAGGCAAGCTGATGAGACTGCACAGGGGAAAGCATGCTCCACGTATTCTAGAATACACAGACATGCATCAGTAATTGTTAAAAACAAAACAAACCTCATAAAACGAAATACACACTCCACACTTGGGAAATTCTTAACAATAATGGGCAAAATTAGGAGTCAAGAAGTCACTGCACCCTGGGCTTCTTGTCTTAAATTCTGTCGGGGCCTAGTTAGTTATATATTAGAGAATGTCAAATATCAGCTGAAGGTTTTTGGTTTTTTTTCCCTGATGGATAGATTACTTCATGGCTATCCTGGAAAAAATTTCTGTTGTTCTCCAAAACATCTAATTGCACCTTTTAGTTCTAGACAGACAAGGCACCTGGTCTTGGGGGACACAGCCATGGTAGGGGCTGTTCTGCCACTGGAGCATGTATGTGGAATATTAACCTTAAAGAAAAGTACAGTATTACATACAGCCCTATTATAAGTTAGGAATGCATATCAAACCAGTGCATGCTATTCTGTCTTTCTGCTGTTAAATCTAAATTACAACAGAGGGAAAAGTCAGTGGAAACTAATTGTATGGCTAATTAAAACAGTTTGAAAGGAAGCAATTGCAAGAAGAGAAATTGCATTATAGGCAAGAGGAGAGGATGATAAATGTTTAAATATGCAGCCTTCAAATGTCAGTTTTCCTCAGAGAATGTCCCCCATATGAAAAGTCTGCTATTCAGCCGCATTCAACCTGTGGGGCAGAAAATTTTCTATAGGAAAGATAGAGGCTGGAGGCAGTAATACTCATTGAGCTTTATGACAACCAGTGCGAGAGGCTTGGGATTGAAAACAGATTTTTTTAAGGTTTATTTTTCATTTTCATCAAGTTCCTTAAAATGCTTAAAGAGAATGTGAAAAAATTGGAGTTCCTTTTTTCCAAAGACAATGAAGGGAGAAGCAACTGGGAGCAGTAGAAAACTTTCAAAGCACTAAATGAAGGACACAATAAAACCCAGTGAAACTTTGAAAAAGATGATTAGAAAAAAGAATGGATAGAAAGGAGAGAATTCAGTTCAGTGGGATAAGTGGCCCCACTTAAAAGGTACCTCAATATTTAGTTCTTTAAAAATGTACAGTAAAGGGCAATAGTAAAGACCCATGTAGGTGTTCAGGTTCCTTTTTCACTGATGCACGCTAGAAAAAAAGTAAATGCTGATATTTGGTCACAGTTGTTTTGACTGACTTTGAATTTTAATATTAATGAATTTATTGTTTGATTTCTTTATTGTAGAAGCTGAAAGAATCGGGGGCTTCTGCCTCTTTTGTATGCTTAAATTCCTTGCTTTTTTTTCCCTGCAAGTCTTATACAAATTCTTGTTCATCTACTTTAGTGCTTTTATTACTCCTGATGTACTTATTGCTGGATAGCACACATAACCCTTAGGCATACATTAACTTGTCTTCAGCCTTCCATGGTTTCCTTTCCTGCCAGTTCTTTTGTTACTTTAAATATTTATTTAATCTGTCCCATACTCTGTCAGCCTACAATGTCATATGAGGAGACATCCCCACTTTTTTCTTAATATTAAACCCAGTATCTCATACATATGCTTTTTAGTCTTTCCCTTATATTAATTATAACCAAGTCCAGAATTGTGGTGTTAGCTTCCCCATCTGTCTTACCAGCATTTCTTTTGAGCTCGTTTACATCCATACGGCTGTATTTATTTGTTATTGCATTGCCAAGACTATTTTGGATTTGTGTTTTGGTTTCTTTTTTTCCTAAACATAAGTTCCTTGCACTTAATCTGAGAAATCTGAGAAGTGGAGAAAAGAAATCTCTCTTCATTTATTTCCTAGTACTTTACATATTGAAGCTCCTGCAGAAGTGGGCAGTGATAGGAATTTCTTGAGATGCATGTCATCTGCAAGCATCGTGCTGGACAAGTGTCACCTGTTTGGCTTTTCTTCAACCTCAGACCTGTTACTGCTCTGTGAGCCCCGGCTAATACAGATGCTTAATTTTTTGTCTCTACCTTTAGAGAAATCTTCCCTGGTAAAACTATTTTTGAGGATCTAGAGAGTAAAGGTTTCATGTGCTTTGTCTTCTATGAAAGCTTATACCAAATACCAAATGTTCTGCTTTGGGTACTTTGTGACCAGACCTGAGGGTTTTTGTTATTCCTTTTCAAAGGTGAACGTGTATTCAGCTAGGTAGCTCTTCCATTTTCCCCCTTTGATAATAGAGCCACCTGCTGCCGTACACATCGTGGATTAGCTGGTGTGAATTAGTTGACTTTGTAGTAGAGTATACTTTTTCCTTTCTTCAGTTGTGTTTAAGGGATTCTTCCTTGCAGTGTTTAGGGAAAATCTTGCGAGATTTGTATAACTTGGAGCTCTGATAATGCTGACAACCACGCATCATGTGCTTTGTAACTGAAAGGGTTTAAATCCAACTTGCAGTATTGCTTTAAAAAAAAAGTCTCAGCATCTCATAGCTGAAGTACTTCTTGTCATCTTAAGCAACTTGAAATTTAATTTTTAATGTTAAAATGCCACAAAAATGTCATTGGTGTAGTAGTAAAAGTAGATTTTGCATATTTTCTGAAATGTGCAGTATGAGATATAAGTGAGATAGAATTTCTGTGAGCAGGAAAAGAAATATTTTTCTCAGTAGAGGATTGAGTGAAGAACAGAGAGGTCAATTTTAAAACCTTTCATTTTGTGTGATTACAGCCATGCTGCAAATGCCATTTCACTATAAGGGAGGACTTTAAAACATACCTTACTTCTTGATTTGTGCTGCAGGTCAGATTAACTAGAATGGTTATTGTGTCACCCTAGAGATTCCTGCTTGCTGCAAGACCAGACTTTAAACCCTATTTTTATTATTAAAAAGGCCAGCAGCAACAAAGACTATTTTACAAGTTCTGAGACGTTTTCATAGCAATTTGATCTTTATACACAGGTTTTTAGAACTCTTTGTACTGCAATTCTTAGTGATGGGAAAATCAGAAAGTGGGGAGAAGGGGCATGAACATTCATTTGCCTCTTGCCTGGAGACTGTCCCCTCTCAATGTCCTTCTCGAGGAGTGAATTTTGAACAGAACATGCGTTGGTCTCCTGTGTCGTGGTGGAACAGCAGCGTCTTTCAGCAGATGAAGTAGGTCAGGTTGAGGAGAAACCTGCTAGTTTGTGGATCCGATGTATGGTGCAGGTTCCCCCTGCTCCTCTTGAATTGCCATTACACACTTCTATCTTCAAGGGAAAAAAATGATCGGTTTTCGAGATACAAACCTGGGTATGACAGTTCCTATTTGTATCCTATTTTAGTCAGACACCAATATTAGTAAAACTGGCCCCTAGAAGGGAAACAATACTAGATGCAGCTTCTCTGTTATATTTTAATAAAGTGTATATACTACTTTTACTGTCTTTCAGTTGCTGCAGTGATCTTTCTGCCCTAACTTGTGTGCTGTCTGTTAAAGAAAGATTTGACTCAACATAGTTGCCTCTTGCTCTTTCCTAATGTTGTTTAGGAAAATCTGGCAGTAGTTAGCCAGCCAGTATCCTCGGGTATCCCTTGATGTTATCTGCCTGTCTTCTCCTTATCCTGTGCTTTTAACTGCTCACACAATGTTTGGACATTTAATCTCACGCTTTTTAATGGAACAAAACTTGATGAAGAGATGATTTTGCTGGCTTCAGCAGGGTAATTTGGATGCCTGCCCATATTGCTTAATGGGGATCTGTTGAGTCCATTATGGAGATTGAGTGTTTAAATTCATTTGTCTTAATTATGTTCTCAGAAAAATCCCAGAGATGTCTAGAATGCAGCAAGACCATGATTTCTTTTTTCTTTTGCTCCAAAATCCTGGTGAGATTCTGCCTGATTTGAAAAATCTTTTGACTGGTTACGAGGTGGAAGATGCATTGGGGAGAGTAGATGATGGTAATGACATGTGTTTCCAGCATTGTCTTGGAAACTGCGTGGTCAAAGATGCATCAGTTCTGTTTCTAGAAAGTGCATCTTTTTCATACCGTCTACCAAGTGTCATCCCATCCTTTATCAGTGGGTTTTGTGCCAGCACTGCCCTCCATCAGCAGTGCTCACTCCTGCAGGGCATCTGTGTGGACAGCATGCTTTGTCAGCTTGAATTGCGTGGGGTAAATGGTGATGGTGCCCAGGCACTACCCAGTTCTCAGCCAGAGCAGCATTCTGGTACTCCATGAAGAGGCGCCCAACCCACCCAGTCCCCTCCACCCTGTGCTGATGCCAACCCAAAGCCCACTCAGTATTTAATTCGTAGCTCTGCCTCTTGTCCTTGGTCTTTACTGCCCATCAACATCAGCTGTAAAAAGAGGTGGTCTTCAGTGCTGCTTCAAGCCAGTGACCAAATGTTCAGCAGCCACTTGTTTTTGAGATGTCTAACAGCAGTGAAGCTGGTTTGCATGTGTTTTGTAGGGTTGAGGGAGAGGGGGGATATGTTTTCTAAGGACTCCCAGGGATAGAGGACAAGGTTAGGCTTTTGTTTTGGGGTTGGTTTTTTTGTTTGTTTTAAGCTTAATGGTTTTAAAAGTCCTTTTCATTTTAAGTGTAATCATTCTTAAAAGCAAAGCAAATCGTCTTTCCCCTTCTGGTTTTCTTTACCACTGGAGCCTTTTGGAATTTAATCTGCCCCCAGAGGGATGCCATGTGCATGGCATGTTGTAATGCCTCTTCTCATGGCAAGAAGACTGTGGTGTACATGAGACCACCGTGACAACTGAACTACATTGGTAGCAGGAAGGTGTACTTCTGTGGGGATGTTCCGTAGCTGCCTGTAAGTGGGGGTGGCTCCAGGTGTTGGAGGCCTGGGCAGCTGGAGCTGGAAGCCAGCATGTGTGTCTATTGAAGAATCCCAGTGTGATGAGGATGTCACATAAAAATAGTTCTAAGCCTCAGTGTTTCACAGAGTTTGTGAAGTTTCAGGTTACTTTTTCAGATTTCGTCTTATTCCCCCCATTCCTGATTGGTTGCATTATGTTCCTGAATATAAATATATGTATTTAAGACTGAGATTAAAGGGAAGTTTATCTTAAACATCTTGTGCAAGTGGGCCAGCTGGAGGTAATGTCAGACAATTGCAGAATTGTAATTTTCAAGTTTAAGGGACATAAAACCTTACAGTCTCTAAAATATTCTTCAAAACAATACTATATACTTTGGAAAAGACAAACAAAAAAACCCCATTCAGAACTGAAGTAATTCTGATAAATACAGTTATAAATGTTTACACTGCACACAAAAGCAAGAATAGTGTGTGTGGTAAGTGAATGATGGTATCTGGTGTTGAAGAAGTACTACTACATTTCTGTAAGGAAAAGCCTACATAGTGTGATCAAAGCTGACTTGCAAATGGTGGTGTTCCCGTAACTGAATCATTTGTCTCATCTTCAAAAAAATCCAAACCCTCCTCCCCAAAAAAAACCCCAGAAAACCTAGTCTCAACATATGTATGTCAGTCTTGCATTCCCTGATTTTTGTTGAAAAATCTTGAGCATGTGTATGGTTTGAACCTTACAGGGCAGGATGTCCTTTTAGGAATCTTGCACTGAAATACCATTTTTCTTTAAAAAGCTGCAACACTTGATGTGAAGCTGCCAGCATCACTAAAGTAAGAACGAGTCTATCTGAAATAAAATAACAGACTTGCCAAAAAAAAAAAACCAGCTCCCCCAAAAAAAACCAAACCCCAAACCAAAAAAAACCCCAAACTCCCCAAACCAACCAAAAAAACTCTCAACAACAGAAAAAAAAAAGCTGCCCAGCCCCCTACTCCTAAACCCCATGATATTTCTTGTTGTTGTTGTAGATTCTTTCCTAAGTAGTAGCAAGTGGGGGAGTAATGCTGTGTAGGTGCTACAAGCTCAGTTCTTGCTAGCTGAATTTCCCTTCTCCAAGTGGGATCTCTGAGAGCTGAAAAGCAAGCAAAACCATAGTGTATTGCAAGCTTAGTAAGCAAAATATCTGTACTGACTGAATGAGGGATTCCAATTAATTTTTTTTAACGATTTGTGGGGTTGAGGGAAGGGAGGAGAGTTGGTCGCTTTGCTACCATGATATGGCTGTACTTTCTTTAAAGGCATGGACATGCATGAACGTAGAGAATTCCCATCCAAACAGATTTTGTAAGTCCTGGGAGTGGGGAGAGCATGGGCTAAGGAGCTGTTCTAGTTGCACATCGGATCATTTAAGGATTAACATCAAACCTAGAGGTTTATGCTTCTTACACACAAACTCAACCTGATTAGATAGAAAAGCTTTGCTACAGAGAGTGAGCGAGCACACACTCCCTTCCATCCATGCTCCAAGTTGGACAGCTGGTGGATCTGAAAGCAGTGTGGTTGCATTAGCAATGTGGTCAATCCAAGCCAGTAAGTCTGTTAGCAGAGTTGACTGGGTTGAGCTTCAGAGCAGCTGGCATCTATAGTTATGGAATAGAATGAAGTAGTATGTACCACAAAACACAGACATAAAACTTGGGTTTTTTAATCCTCTTGACTATGAGTCTTTCTCCCATCCCAAGTTTACCTAACCCAGGTAGAGGTTGTTTCTAAGGATTTCTTTGTGTTGAACAGTTTCTGGAGGGCAATGAAAGTAAATGTATGCAGTGTATCTCTAACTTCCTTCACATATGCCTGAAGATTCAAATACATACTGGGAAAAGAAAGAACATCAGTGAACTGGCGGCATCCTGTTCAGTTGGGTAATAGGATGTTTCAGAATGGCAATATTGAGTGCTGGGTTCAGGTAATACAGCATGAAGAAATCGAGTGTTTGGCTTGTGCAGTCATGAGTTGAGATTTTGAATTAAGAATATCCCCCGTTCACAGAACTCAGCAACTTCAACTCCTACTACTAATCTGGCTTCATAAACCAGTTCTGATCAATATTTTCTGTTAATAAGAAATGGCAAGGCTTATGAGCTGAGGAACAAGCAGCAAGGCTCTGTTAAGGCTGCAATGATACCACAATGGGGACTCCATAAAAAGTGTTACTTACACAGCGCTATCTATAGGGCTGTTAGCGTTGCAAGGCTCTAAGCATGACTGAGTACTGGAATCTGTAAAAAGTGTCCAGAAAGATGGGAAAAGATGCTGTGAAATACATTGTTTCAGTAGGGACTGCAGAGCTGTCTGAAGCTGCCACAAGGAGAACAAGACCTTTAGAATACGGTATATCATAATTAATGTAGGTGTTTTCTTTTTAAATTAGATGCAACAATTGGAGTTAGCACAAATGCAACAAAGAGAAGCCAACCTCACAGCTTTGGCAGCCATTGGACCAAGAAAGAAAAGACCATTGGATTCATCAAACGCTGGATCTGGGTTGGAGGTACAGAGATGACTTGCATGTTGTTGTATCTTCATACTGAATTATTTTTATCCTTCCCTGTAGGAAGCAGTGAGAATTCTCTTACACGAAATAGCTGGTTGTGTACTGTAAGAAAACTAGTCTGTGTGCTAGATACTTGAAAGGATTGTTTCTGGTAAATTTGATGGGGACATTTAATTGTGTGTTGTAGGAAGAACTGTGGATAAGAGCACTGTGTGTAAAGGACTGAATGAAATGATGGCTCAGAAAAACTTCCATCTGCAGTGGAGGGTAACGAAGCTGTGGTGGTCTTCCACAGCAGCTAGTTGTCACAGCCCTTCAGTTGAACTCACGATGGCTGTTTTGGATGACTTTTGAAATGGCTCTTGCTTTGACATCTGGCTGTGGACTCTTTTCCATGCACAATGCATGGGGACTCTTCAAATATACTGTGAGTTTGCCTTGGCTAGATCCCCCAAAAAAGCAATGAATAAATAAATAAAGCTAGACCATTCAGTTCCTGCAATGAGCCAGATCACCTTTTCTGGCTCATGCTGTGTTTTAAAAGTGCGTGGAAGGTGCTTTTAACAAATCCTGGTCTGAACAAATATCTTAATGTTGTGCTGGAGGTTAACTGTTTCCGGGACCTTGGAAGCTTACAGGGCTGCAGAAGTCCTTTCCAAGGAGACTGACAGCCTACTTCTGATAGAGATCGTCATCTTGGCTGGAGATCGGAGAAATGTGTTGTGGGCTGTCATTCAACTGGTGTTGCCAGTTTTGCCCCTCTTTCTCATGAAGCCTCAACGTTCCTCAAGTGAATGGCTGGTTGGCTTGTGACCCAAGCGCAGTGAACAGAAGCCTGGAAAGTAACTCCTGTGTGGAAGAAGTGGTGGTAAAGTGGTCCTTTCTGATAAACCTTGTCTTTTTTCATTCTCGTGGCTTAGGAAGCTTAAATAGATGCTAGGGTTGAAAATAGTCCAGTGGTTTTGCATACTGGAGCCTGGAATAAAGCTCAGTTGAGCCTTGTGTAAAGCTCAGTTATTGGCAATGTAACTGAGACAGTGGTGGCATCTGTCCTGTAGGTTTTCCCTCAGCCTGGACTGTGGCAAGAGACCTCTCTAGGGAGGTGAGGTAGACTTGTTTCTCTGATTTTTTTCTTTTTTTCCCCCCTCCCCCCTGATGTGGAGACACAGTTAGCTCCTTGAATGCTCCCTGTTTACTGCAAGTGAAGTGAAGGAATCTGTAGCTAAACAAGCCGCAGAAAGCAGCATTCCCAGCTTTTCAGCAGCTATTCTTCGCTTCTTTGAAGTTTTTTAATACACTTTCACATGAAGCTGAAGGTATAGTTTGTTTGGTTTTTTTAGAATACCACTGGAAAAACTTGAAAAAATGAGTATAGCGCAAGAACAGTTTTGCCCATCCTTTTCTCCTCTTCCCCCAAGCTTCTGTCGAGTAACTATTCCTGTTCTTCGTAGTGGTTTTCTGTAATTATTGCCGGATTTGTTTCTGAATATTTAACAAGTCTGCCTGTTAGGTACTTTTCAGTTATTTCTCATCGTCTGCAGTGTCTGCTTTATTAAAAGCTTCATGAGATTGTGCCAAAGCGAGGCAGATAACATTGTTGCTATTGAAAGGTGGTGATCCATTATTTACATCACCAGTTTAAAAAACGTGGACATAACGTGCCTAAAACTGACCATAAACCTTGATAGCATTTCATTGTCACAAATTTACCTACTGTACTTTAAGATGCTTCTCATGTAGGTTGCCTTACTAGACTGAGTTGTAAGGGCAGTAGGGGAAAGTAATTCTGCTAGTGAAACTACTTTTGTTTCTCGCATGCCATCTTGCATTCCAGTGCCTAGTACTTCGGCTTCATGCTACCAGAAAGCAATTCTCTGCAGACCTTTTTTCTTTTTTCTGAAATTATGCAGGATAGCAAACTTGAGAAGGATGTTTAGACTTAGACGTTTAAGTGTCCCAATATATCTGAGCAGGATTTATAAGAGACTTAAGACTTCTCATGTTGAATAAAGAATGGTTTTGACAAACACTCTCTAGTTCAAGGAGCAGAACATTTGTAATACATTCATGATAACATGGCAAAACATTCTGAGCAGTAAACAACATTCCATTCTTGAGAGATGAAAGGAGGTCTTTGAAACTGAAAGCAAGTACAATATGGCCTTAGGCTGATACACATTTGGGCACCGTTAAAATCCTGTTTTGGGGCAACCTGTCTGAGAATAATTTAAACAGGCAGGATGTACTTTCTCATTTCAAATTGCAAATACAGACAGTTTTACTCTCAAGTAATCTTAAATGTCAGAACTTCCTGACTATGCAATGGCAAGGAGTAAATCTGTGCATAATACTTCTGTGACCTTTTTTTTTAAAGCCTAATATCTTGGTAGACAGGTGTGATGGAAGAAGTTATTCCTGAATATGAAGGATCCTTTGACAGTACTGAATGAAATCACTGATGCTAACTGCATTTTTAACTAAGACTTCAGATTTCCTTGGATAGTGTTCTTTGTGCAATGTTTGTATCTTATGTCTGTGTTAGAGCAAAGTTGACTCTGTTCAGCTTCTTTTTATCGTCGCCTACTGCAGTAATTAAAGGAAAGGAATTGTTTCAAGCCATTATTGATGTAAACTGAAGCCCTAAGGTATTTGGGGAGACAGGGAAGAAATAATCAGTTACAGTATGTATTAAAAAAGTGAAACTCTGTAAGCAAATTTGTTACATATTTGCCTTTCTTTATTCAGTACTGAAATGTAATGCGTACTGGAAGAGTGCAGCTCAGCAGACTGGGTTGGTATGGCTACCTTCTGTTGCAGTAACAGTAAGTGTGAAGGGCTAAGAACAGCATTTTGTTAGCATACCACGTTTCCTTTCTCAACAAATGAGTGTCTGTGTTAAACTGGGATGGCTCTTCAGCCCTAGGTGTCTGTTTCTCCACACTCTGCCATCTGACGTTGCACCTCTTCTGGAAAGTCTTTTTCCTGGGATAGTTGAATGCCTGATTCCTGCACGTTCTTCCTATCTTGTTCTCTGAAATTCTGCTTTCTTTACTTGGTCTTTTCAGGACACCTATTATGGATTATTTTAATCTGGGGACTAGAACATGTGGTGACACAAGCATGTGCTTTGCAGCTAGAAGCCTGCTTACTAGCGGCCACATCACCTCCTAGTGTGGCAGGTAATAAATAAAGAGGTTTTTGCCCAGGGGAGTGTCTGTCAACTAATTTGGACCTTTAGGTAAACTATATCTTGCCATGATTATTGCTTGTGTATCACTAAACTTGAAATAGCAGTAGAGGCAAATCCATGATGATCATGGAATGAAAAAATAAGGGTAATGCTCTATGCCTAATTTAAAAAAAAAAAAGAGAGAAAAAGAGGCATCAGTATAATGGGAATTCTTTTCCCCTTCTTGTTTGAGTAGCTTTGCATGTTCTCTTCACTGCAACTTAACATTTGAATGGTATTGTTCAGAAAGAGTAATTTGAGAAATCCCTGGTAAGAAAATCCCTCTATTGTGAAAATGTGTTAATTGGTGCTACTTGTATTCCAGAGGTGGTAATATCTTCATCTGTCTCATTCTGGTCCCTCTGGACACTTCTGGATACAATGAGGGGGAGAGGCCTTTGGATTTGATTCATATGTGTTTTCGGGTTTGTGTATTTGTTACCCACCTCTTCTCCTCTGCCAGTTTGGGGGCATGTGGTGAACAGTAATGAATTGAAGGGTGGGAAGAATTGAAAAATAACTCATCTTGAGAAGGGAGAACACTTCTAAAACAAATCAGAAAAAAGTAAACTTGAAGCCACAGACTTATTTTCCTGACTCTGTGTTCTGTTTCCTAGTTTTTATTGGTTGGTAACATGCCCCATAATGTTTTCAATGCTGAGAAATAGTCAAGAATTATTTTGGTTTAAGTTTTACTGCTTTTCTGATGACAAAGCTATTTTGGAAACAGCTTTGTCTCATTCTCACTGTAACTGGAGTCTTAGAAGTTTGAAAACCCTTGCAGATATTTAAAGCTTTTTTCTGTGAGGAAACAGGCTGCAGTTCTGAGCCCTTAAACTTTCTTTCCTTCTATCCAAAGGCGTCCTGGGTCCAAGGTCGTCTTTGGCCTTGAACTGCAACCAGTATCTTTGTGTGTTATCACGCAGCAGGGAGGAAAAAAGTCTACATATGTTAATGAAAGTAGAGTTAGGAGACTGGCTGTTACTCTTACAGTCAGCTTCTGAAGACTGTGGTTGGACCATTCTTCTACTGTATACAGGAAAACTTAGTTAGAAACCTGCACTTCTGTGTAATTTTTTGGGGGATACTGCTTACTCCTCACCCATTTGCTGGCTCGATAACTTATTAACTACTTGGAAGTGATGCAGTCTGTCTTGCGCCGAAGTGCTGTTGGTGGTGTGTCCTCCACTTGCCTCCTTCCAGGTTGGTCACATTGACTGACACACATCTTGTGTCTTTTCTTTTCTTTTTGCCTGATCCAATGGCAAAGGAAACTTCCTCCTTCCAGATACTGCTTGTGACTGTTCTGTCCACCGCCAAGACTGGCTGCTCTGTTAGTAAGTGTGGGTCTTGCCTTGCTACCCGTAGTCTAGCTCTGCTGTGGAAACTTAGGCTACTGCAAGTAGCTGCTACAGAAGTAAATGATGCAGCTGATATCCTGGGGTCAGTGCAGACCCATTCAAGTACTTTATTTCTGTCAAACTCCTAGCTCTGGCCAACATGCATAAAATTATGTGATACTTCCAGGGTGATGCACGTCTTTTAATACAGCAGTCCATGAATAAGCTTGTATTCTCCTTCTGGGAAGAAGTTTGGCAAGAAGAAATGGGAGAAATGTCTTGTTTTCTACAGTGGTCATTGTTCCATTTTTTGGTATTAATTGTGGGTAGAGAAAACAAGCTTGTCATCTTCTCTTCTAGGGCTAGGTCTCTGCCACATCTGATCATTGTTAGCAGAACTTAAGCTTACCCTTCTTGCTTTACAGCCTAGGATGCTGGTATGCATATTGATCAAACGTATTCTGTATATGGTGCTTTTTTAAGATTTGGAAATGCTCTTTAGGCTGACCTAGGAAGGACTAAGCCTTTGAGTAACAAGTCCTTTTCTGCAGAATGAAAGAAAACTCCAACTCTTACATAGATTGGGGAAGAGATGTTTTCTTTTTTCCACTGTGTGACAATCAAATTACTTTTGGTTTTTTGGCTTTTGCAGGGGGGATGTGGTAGTTAAGGGGTATGTGGCTTTACACTCTTATAAGCGGTAGCTGTAGAAGTTACTGCTGCCTTTTTGGCCATAAGCTCTTCTGATGAGAGGACACACTAGCATAATTCATCAACTTTAGTATTGGTGTTAAGGACATGACTGTGTCTAAATGTGAATTAAACACAGAAGTTGGCTCTGTAGCGAATGACGACAGGTTTGCTGCTGCCTGTATATCCATGGAGTGCAGAGAGGCTGCTGGCTGGTGCTTGGCATTGGTACGTGATAGTCTGCTACAGCATTTTCTTAAAAGCTGCAGAAAATGAATTTAAAAGCAATCATTTTAAATTAGACCTAGACTGCTTGCATGTAAGTAGGTGTTCAGAGCCAGGCTACAAAATCTATATCTACACTTGAGGGGTTTCCCTCCCTCTCCCTCTCTGTCTCTTTCTGTCTCTCTACCACCGCTTCCCCCAGCGCATACGTCTAAAGTGATACAGGCGGGGTTTTCTTTTTTCTGCTTTGCATATGCTTAACATATGCAGACTCTTGATTTCAGTTTCTGGTTCTTATTCAAGCTATCAGACAATTGAAGAGTCTACAGCGTGGTCATACCTTTGGGGAAGAGGGGAGCTAAAAGTGTTCCTGCAATTATAAAATATGGCTTCAGCATCTTACTTATCTGCTGCAAGACCTAAGCACAGCCCTGTCAGCTAGAGAGTTTCAATTTCAGTGCTGAATTTCCTGGCTGCTGTCAGTCTAGGCCATACACTTGATGTGAATTTTTTCCCATGTAAATAGGCAAAAATATTCTCCACTGCCATTCACACACTTCAGAAATACAGTTCATTGGCCCATATCATGTCTTCTCTGTGCTAGAGATGAACTTAATTCTTCTTATGTGTGAAAGATATCTGCAATTTAAATGACTAATTGCATTGTAGCTTTAGGCTGAACGTATTGGTAATACGCAAATGTTGATGACATGTGAAGGGTCAAGAGATTTATAATTTAGTTGACAATACATTGCTTAAAATGATGTGGCAAAGAGCCAGAAAATTTCAGCTTAATAATTGTCTATTAACTAACATGACATATTTGTATAGTATTCATTACCTCCAGGTACAGATTAAGCATCTGATGTAGCCATACGAAGTGACATGCGTACATGAATCTTGGGCATAATAGTGAATAAACTGACATTACATTCGCAGTAATTTGTTTCAATATGTAAAACACGTTGTTGCCTACGTTTGAAAGGACTTGTAGGAATGTTGCAGTGAAATCTGAGGAAAAATGCGTAGTTGAGTAGTGTTCTCTATTATATAGATCTGACAGCTTTGTGAGGCTTCTTTGTAGACTACAGATAACATCATAAATATACATGTTTGTTTTCAGCTGCATGAGAAGCAGCCTGGAAATAGAAGATCTAAGCCTTTCAGACATTGGCTTGATCTACCGTAATGGTCTATAAGGTTAAAAAAAACACCACAAAAAACCCACCACCCAATGCCACCAACTTTATTTTTAAAAAAATCATATTTATATGAATCTTGAGTAATGTAGTATTTTAGTATTGTGAATGTGGGAGTACTTCTAGCAGACTGAGGCTTGTTAGAATAGGCAGCACCAGTTGGCTGGCTTGTCACCGAAGTAATAATATCAACTTCTTTCACTTTGTTTTCTCTGGCCTAAATTATGCACGCACTTGTACAAGCAAAACTTCCACAATTCTGACAGGGTCTCTTCCTCCTTGCTTCTGGGGGAGACCCAGGAAAGTGTTTGAGCACTCCACAGTCCGTTAATGGCTTTTTAACCCTTTTTTTCCCTCCTGTGAGACAGGAATCTGTTCTGTGTTTTACAGCTGGGAAACTAATGTACAGGGTACACTGGATATCACAGACCTCAGTGTGACCACAGGTGACAGAGCTGGGGCTTGAACCTGGATGCTTTTGCTCCGATTCGCTAGATGCTTTTAGCACCTTCCAACAATGTCTCTGCTGCACGCAGCTGTAATTATTCAGTGTTTGGAGATGTCATTGAAAACTGTCTTGTGACTTTGCTTCCTTCTGCTGGTGGTATTTTTATAATGCACAGCAGAGCTGCAATGACAGTTTGCTCTCTTGGGATCTTGGCTCTGAGACTGGGATGTGTTTATGCCACACCAAAAACTGAAATGGGAACTCTTGGCTTGACTTTTTAACATCTGAGTGCTTTGCTCTCTTAAAGTGCCCCCCTCTTAAGAGTTTAAAATTTTGAATGCGATTGGTGTGAAGCCATTGAATTTGGGAAGGGAGAGTGTACTCTGCCAGGAACAGCTCACTGAGCCTGACCTGGACTTGGTGGGAAGGAAGGTGTCTGCTGACCCCTCAGATTTGTATCAGGGCCTGTAGACTAGATCTGAGCAACTTTGATATCCTTGTCAGTACCTGTGATCCAGACCTGTAGATCACATGCTCCAGATACCTTGGAGACTATGAATAAGGTGGTGATGGTAGCTCCGGTAAAGGAAGAGCCTTATTGTGAGCTGTGGCTCTCTATCAACATTACTCTGGCCTTTTCAGAGAGAGTTGGTATTTAATTCTCAGTCCAGCCACTGGAGAGAGCTCTAGAGATCTTAAAACAGGTTTCGGGAGCAACCTCTTGACAAAACTAGCTGCACAACAGGCGTGGGACTACTGCAGGAGCTCCACAATGTCTTCTGCTGTCAAGATCACTGAGAATAACTGATGTCTGTCAGGTGTATATAAAAGGCTCTGAGCATCAGGAAAGCGTGTTGCTTTGGCAAACTTGCTGATTTGATTTGACTCTGAGGATAGGCCAGAAGCAGGACTGCAGCTGTTGTGGCCTCCTGGGGCTGGTTTTAAGCCAGCTGGTGGTCTCGGTACTGTGAAGGGTAGGTAGTTTCCAGTGGCGCAGAGCCATGTTGCCGCAGTGCCTTAACTGGCTTACGAACAGGGTCTGTCAGCTGTTGATACCCAGGTTGACTGGTAGTACTTATGCTGGTAGTTAGTCCTCCCGGGCTGTATGTCTCTGTTTTCTCTTTCGGAAGGAAAGCGGGGTGCTGAGGGTTCAGTGGAAGTTAGGAACTTCAGGATATGGCTGACATCTTCCAGCCTCCCCTGTAGAGAAGTATTCCCAATCTTAAAAAAAAAAAAAAAAAAAAAAGAGAAAAAGAAAAAAAGGAAGTTGCTAGTTAAGGCACTAATAATTAGAAGTTGCAGAAGGAGGGGGTGCAGGTTGGTTGCAGTACCCTTTGCTAGAATTGGTTCTACAGGGATGCATTTTATATTCACTTACCTTTGTACTTGTGTGTGGCCTGGTTGAAAAGCAGCATTTTACACTTCCCCTCAGAAGAGGCTCACAAAGCTGTCTTAGGGGTAGGCTGAAGACTTTTGCAGTGAAGAATCCCCCAAAATAGCAAGACACAAGCAGTTGCTGCCCAACTGGGAGGAACGTAATAGAGATGTCTGGGAGCAAGGAGTGGGCTGTTGTTCTAACTGGGGTATTAAGGTCTCAAAAGCAGCGTCGGGGAGCTTCTGTGCAGGAAAGGGTATATGAGATGTAAAGGAGAGGACTGCTGACTGTTGCCTAGGGCCAGACAAGATTGACCTGCTGCCCAATAGGAACTTGCTCAAGAGGAGGCTCTGAGAACTGAGCAGCAGAGGACCCTCCCCTAAAGTGTCCTTTGTGTCAACTGGAGAGCTCAGGAGTTGGGCACTTCCTAAATAAGGTCTTGGAAGTAAGAGGCACCTGTGATGGTTCATTTTGATGTGCAGATGGCATCTTAACTTTGAGTGTTTTCACTTTTGGTTCTCTAAATGTTTTATTACAAAAAGACAGGCAGTACGTCACCCTCCACTGCTTGGTCCAAAGTCCAAAACAAAACCGTGAAAGCCTAGTGTTTTGATGCTGCTGTAGGGGACAGTAGCTAAAAGGAGTTAGTGCTCATCCCTGTATAACCTTAGTTCAGAGTGAGTTCCCCAGCGCAGTCCTAATCTGGACTGGAATGACCTAGGCTGTCTGTTGGCTTCTTTAATTTTAAACCATCATGCACTTTGAGAGAAGGACCTTTCCTTGGATGTGGTAGCAGCTGTTGGTTTAGATATGTTTAGTAACCAGTCAAAGAGCCCCTGGCCCCTTAAATGCCGTACTCGGTAGCTCTGATAAGCTGGTGTGATGCTACGTGAAACTTAGAAGTATGAACTGGCTGTCTTAGAAAATAGGAGGCCAGGATAAGCTTTGACTTTGGATGTGATATTACAGCATAACATCGCTTTATGTCTCTGCACTGGGCATGATGGGTAAGGATTTAAGAATAAACGAATCCATAACTGTCTCAAACGCAGGCAGCTTGGCGTTTCTGCCCTATTGTAGCATCTTGCAGCTCCAACAGCTTCCAAACCAGGCTCAGGGATTTGTGCTGTCTGCCTCCCTTTTTGTAAGGGAGTGAACAGGATTGAGGTGGCTTTGTTTGGTGTCTTTTTAAAGGTAAGACTTCTAGTCTAATGACTATTTAGAGAGAAAATACTTTCACCCCCATAAAGTTCTTTGAATTATAAAGGACATTGCTGCTGGGTTACTGAAAACCCTTGGGGTTTGTTTCATTTATAACATTGCCTCAGGCCTTCTGCTGCATCCTGTTGGATTGACCTCCTTTTCAACCCGTGCTGGCAGCTGCATTGCAGAGCTATCTTTTCCCTGGATCCTTCAGGGTTGTCATATGACAAACTTGAACTGTGACCCTTTTGTGTCTTACCAGGACAGCAGTGCCCTCTCTGTGCGATGTGGCCAGCAGTCTTCCCCATGCAGGCATTTGTTCCAAGCCATTTAACAAACTGAAAGTTTCAAATGATGGCATTTCATAGTGTTTAATAGTATCGACTGTAAAGCAAATGAAATGGTGCTGAATACCCTGCATGCTGCTAGTAAGAAATACAGCTTCCATTTCTGCAATATGCCCTGGGTTTTCTGTGGTTAGTGCATGCTCTCTGGTGAATCTCTTTATTTTTTTAATAAATTTCAATGCTTCGCCCTTAACAACAGTAGCATTCACTGCTATAGATAGTCCAGCACTGGTATTTGTTTCTAATATATGGGGTTTTTAACCAGATTTCTCTAAGCGAAGTGGGCAAAGTCATTTTGCTGAAGTCTTGCAGAGAGTGGTAGGGTAAGAATTGATATAGTTAACACAGCATCCAAGCAACACCATCTCCAAGCGGTGTTGATGCTGGCAGGCATTGCCTTGCTGAAGTTACAGAGACTGAGCACTCGTATTTGTACAAATTGCATTCATTACCAAGAACCCTCCAGTAGTGATAAGAGACTGGCTGTGTAGCATAGATTGGCTCCAAGATAAGTAGCCAGTCTATTGTGCAGCTCACGGTAATCTTCCTCCTCCCCGCCCCTAATAATAAATCTTGGGGCATTTTGGAATGCGTGGGGGTTGCTCATTCCAGTAGCCTGAATGTATAACTACTAAACATCATCATCTCCTACCAATTGTGCTTTCATAACCAAGCAAGGCAGCCGACTGAGATGGATAGGCTTGGGTGCAGTGTTCTGAACACGCGGCTGCTTTGACTGTGCGTGTTTGTTGCTCCCTTAAAGGACAAATCACAGGTGATGGCCTGGGTAAGAGTTTCTCCTGGCTGTGTGTCAAGGCTAGAGCCCACTCGCAGTGATGGTTTTCTTGAAGAGATGTGAACATCTGGAACTTGGGTGTTTGCAAGTGGGAGTAAGAGCCTTGCACAACCTGGGGCTCTGCATAGGAATTGTGGCACTACCTTCTTCGTAGTTAGCTTGTCCTCTTTCAGTGCAAGTGTTGATGTAGTATGACTTCAGTGAAACAGCAGTTATTTATCTTACCATAATAGAGTTTTTTAAAGAGCTGGAATTTTTTTATTAAGAGTTTTTTTCATTGCTTTGACTGAAATAAACCATTAACTGGCAAGAGCTTGCTTTGTCTTTTAAAGTATCTAATGTGCAAGGACTTCTGGATTGCTGGTTTTCAACATGTAAAGCTGAACATCAGCAGGCCAGTTTTATGCAAGTAGGCAGTATAATCCGACCAGTTTGGTTAAAAACTTTTATTTACATGGAATTCTAATTTTTCTCTCTCCCTCCCCCATTTAGGATTTGAAAGGCAATGGAATCGCTCCTGGATCATCAGGTTTTAGCCTTACGAAACAGCTGCTCTGTCCAAGAATAACCCGCGTCTGTCTCAGGGACTTGATATTCTGCATGGAACAAGAGAGGGAGATGAAGCATTCTCTAACCTTGTACCGTGCTCTTCTGAAGTGATTTGAATTTTACATTTCAACTTGCTGTCTACTGCCAAAGAAAACACTGAAGCATTGTTGCACTGTCTTGAAATTCCAATTTCTGGAAAATGATCCGTTGTAAGGATAACTCTTGTTTACAGATAGACATTTTTATTAAATACCTAACTTAGCACCTGTAGGGTTTTTAATAATATTTGGCTTAAACCAGTCTGTAAACCAGTGAAAACACTGAGCTGCACACACAAGCACCTGACTACCTGCTTGCATTTAACTGTCTTGCGGGCTCTGAGGGCTTGATATGTGTCCCTAGTTTATGTATGTCGCTTGCTTCAGTACTCCAGAGTCTGCAACATCTGTTCTATGTGTAGTGCCTTCTTCTAATCCAACCTTATTTAGGGAAACAAATAACACTTTTTAAAGGCACTGCATAGCATGGCAACTGTATTTAATAATGAACCAGCAATCAGTCAACATGCTAATGTATTGCCTATCTGACTCAGCATCTCCTTAAATTTTCTGGGTTTAGAATTACTACTGGATGCTCGTTTGTGGAGAGCAAAGTAGCAAGCAAAAGGATTGAGGGGTGCTTTCTTGCCCCCACCTCACCTCAACTGCCCTCCCCCTTTCCTCTGAGAAAGTGACTGAGGGAAGGTGAACAAATTGGTCATTCTTGTGATTGAAGTACATCAGGCAGTGTAGTTAGGGCATACTTTGATGTTTGGGGAAAATTTGGAGTTACTAAACTTGAATACAAGGAGTGAAAGAGCCTAAAAAAGAAGGGCAAACAGAAGAAATAGTTTATCTTTCTGTAGATGTAAAAAAAAGCATTGAACTTGAGATAGATGTAGAAAGAAATGAACAAAAGCAACCTGTGCTGACTGCAAAAAAAGGAAAACTTGAGATGCATTGAAACTTTTGCAGCTGGAGGCTCTCTTAAGGAGAAGAGCAGTGTTTGCAAAGCACAGGATTCACTGCTTTATTTAGAGTATTGATTTAATACCTTAATATGGTTTTACAGGGAAACTTCCCAAATAGAAAGTATTTAGGCAGTTGCCTGGTTTCCATTCAGTGAGGAGGATGACTCCAGATTATTAAGACTGCTAGAATAGATTCAAAGATTTTCTGCTTGCTGGTAAAGACTGCCTTGTGGTGGCAGGAAAAACCTCTGGGTCGCCCTTCTCCCCAGCCTCCAAACATTTTGCCTCCCATGACACAGCGTTGTATAGCATGGCTATTTCCCTGGACCAGTGGGAAAGGCACTGACTATATTGAATGGCTTCCTGCTGTGAAACTTTTTTCTTTTAAAGAACAAGATTCCTATGGTTACTTGGCATGCCGCTTCAAAACTTGAAGCGATGATTCAAACGCACTCCACCTTCAGAACCACTGCAGATAGTTACCAAATTCAATAAGTTTTGAATCAGTTATGTTTTTTGTGTTGGAACAGTAGTAAACAAATCTAGTAAATGAATGCTGTAAGTTATTTATATATGTATATATAGCACATATATATATATATAAAAAAGAAAAGCAGTACTTTGACTAAGCTATAGTTTGCAAGATATTGATGGCATCAGGCAAAATTGTTTTGTATAATTAAATGCTTAGCTTTACTTTTTATGTAAAGTGCAGCATTTTCCATATCTGTGTACTGTATCTTATTGATCAGATGTTTAAAATTATTTTAAATACTGCATTAAAGCAATTATTTTATTAAGAATAATAAATCGGTAACTTTGTTTCCTAATGTGAGAAATTCAGCATCTGAAGCTGTCATCACCACGACTAATGGCGTGGCTCTGAGAGCGAGCTCCGGCTATCTGCCCATCACAGTAATTGGCACGTTGCCCCATGTGATGTGTTAACAATAAACATCTAGATTTTAAGGTTTTTAAACAGAACTAGGTGACAGAGCAAAAACTTACTTGAAGAGGGGGTGGGCAGGGAGGAAAAGCAACCTCTCATTTGCCTGACTTCCCCCAGTCAGTCAGCACAGAGGCTGGGTTTTTTGGGTTTGGTTTTTTGGGTTTTTTTTAACAGCTGGGCAGAGGTGTGGGCGCTTTGCACCTGTTCTGGGAAGCTAAAACACAGGAACCGTCTCAGACTTCAGCAATGTGCAGTGGAAGCATTGTCCTGAATTATTTTTGAAGCAACTCCCAATTAATTAAGTGCAGGTTGGAGAACAAAGATGAGCATCTGCATATTGGCCTGCCTCTTTGTCTTCTTTAAATCAATGTGATACTTAAAATGAAAGGTGTTGGAGAAAATAATTTAAAGTATGACAGATGATTCAAGTGTGTTTATGGCCTGCCTACGATGCAGATTGCATGCTTTCATTGCTGCCACAGCAAGTTGTCTCTTTCACCAGTAGTTCCTCCCTGTGTGCCACCTCTTCCCTGTCCCCCCCAAAACACACCCCAAAATTTTATCCTGTAAGGAGTGGCAGACATTTTCAGAAAGGTTTTTCAGCCGGTCTTTAGGCCTAATTTCAGACAGGGACAGACAAGGTCTTAGTGCAAAGGCTGAAAATACTTGTCTCCCTCCACCTGCCTCTTATTCGAGCTCAACTTTGTTTCTGAGAAGAACAAGTGTCCTCTAAAGTGGCACTTAGGAGACACTAGAGCTTTGCTCAGCCTCACCAGGAGTTAAAGGAGAGTTGACTATGAGCTCATTTCCCACCTTTTCCCTGTCTCATTACCCTTTATGGGAAGGTAGACTGCTCTTTACGCAAACGCTAAAAGCCCAGTCCTAAGGTGATGAAGACAAACCCTGCCATCGTGCTCCCTTGCCTCTTAGTTCTCGGCATGCTCGTGTTCAAACTTGGGAACCTAGCAGCAGAGCCATCTATGCCACTGATGCTGCGAGAGCTCTAAAGCTTACTCTAGTCACTTCTTGCTGTCCAGACAGTCTGCTAGCTTAGCTGCTATTTCTGATGCACTGAGCTGCCTGGGGAACTATCCCTACCACTCGAGTATTCTGCCTTTAGAGAAAATAGTGTATATATATAGTTGGGGAGGGAAAGCTGTTGTTGCTGGCTCTTGATTACTCTATCTTAAAAGCATAGCATGCTGAGTTTTGTTTGTTCCATGGTGACAAAAGGGGCCCTGTACTCTTTCTCCTCCAGCTGCTGCTTTTTCCCTTTACTGCCATTTTCAAGTCCTACCACTGAATCCAGCCCTTTGCACTGTCTTTGACTCCAGCTTTTCCCTTCTCCCCCTGGGAGAGACTAGCCAGAGTGCGCTAACACACCCTGCAGCTTTGTGCAGCTTTGTTCGAGGTTTAATGAGGAAGGTAGCGGGGGCCCGTGAGAGGTTGCTAGATGATTCCTCAAAGCCACTGCACTCTCTTGGATACTTTGACATGAGTAGCTTAAGGCTACTGTTTGCATCAAGTTGTTTTAGGCCCACTGTCTTGTAGGCACCTGTGTCCTGCCATGTGAGTGCACTGCTTGGCAAAAAATGCTGTCAGCTCTTCTCCAGGTTCATCTCTTTGCTCTGTTCTTTGCTTTCCTCTTCATTTGTAATCACTGGGGTGAAGAAGGAAAGACTAAGGCAAAGGAGGATGTCCTGAAGGGGCAGACAGTCCAAGTGATTGGACTTGATGAAATGGGCTTGCTCCCAGCAACTTTTCAAATGAGAGCTGCTGGGTTTCTGAGGCCAAGTGTTGCATACACTTCCCTCTGCACGTAGCACGCGTGATGTCTACACAGCCTCTGAGAGCTGGATCCAGCCGTTGTTATCCAAAGTCCCATGGCTGGAGCCTGCAGCTCTGGAGATAAGTGCAATCTGCAGTGAAGGCTTTAGTCCTTTGATGAGTGAAAAATTGAGTACCAACACTGAAGAATGTAGTACACCGGACCTCTCTGTTTTGCCACTTTTGGCACTGGGCTTGTTGCCACCTGTCAGTGGCTTGTCCTACCCTCATCTAGTAGGAAGGCTGCCTGTCTGCAGGCCACAATGCCAGTGTTTCACTTTGTGCAGGCCTTTTGTAAGCTAGGCGAGCACCCCTTTTGCCTTTGTAACACTTTGAAGGAATAGGCAAGAAACCTGGTCTTTTCCTTCCGGGTACATCAGTCCTTGTTCCTACCACCTCTTCTCTCCTCTTCTACTATAGGCATGAGCTGGTCACTCCTTGCCTGCTGACTGTAGCTATTCCGGTGTGTTAGCTGCTAACTTTGCTACCTAGTCTCTTTTCAGGATCCCCTGCTTCACAGTTCACAGGCTGCCTCCAGGCAGACTTCTACCATTAAGTCCTACTTCGGTCAAGGATTTTCTACAAGGTCCTTGCAGCAGTAGGTACTTCCCAGCTTCTAAGGGATGTTTCCGTGGCAGGATTGTTTCTTCAGAGCCACCTAAGGTTCCTGCCAGAGACCCCATCAGAGCCAGTCGTCCATTCTCTTCCCCAACCCCCATCTCAAAGTCCCACAGCTCTTCTAGGTGTCCCCTCTTCAGCTTCGTTCTGTCTCAGAAGTAGGAAAGGGTATAGCCATGTCTTGCATGATTCAGCTGGACATTGGGCAGTATGAGGACCTGCACTGAAGACCCAGGGGGTGACAGGTACATGTTTCTCCAGAGCTCTGCCCATCAGTAGTGTCACTGAAAGACTGCTTTCCCTGGGGCTATGCCCTGGCGGGAGGGAACAAAGGTGTGGGGGGTCTTCTGCGTGGGTACTGCTAAGGCAAAAAAGTCATCTTCATCTCAGCAGCTTGGTATGCACGCTCCTGCTCCGCAGGCTTTCCTTGAAGAACTGCAGTTATCGGTAAGCAGTTACTCTCTCTATCAGATCACTGGGAATATTATTTTTAAATCTATTTGGAATGAAAAATTATCTGGCAGATCTTCTCTATCTGTTTTTGAGAGCTAATTCATAATTGTGTGTAGTTCCCCAAGCTTCTTGAGATATTTGCACTTCCACTTTGAAGTGTTTAGCATGACGAGGTTTATTATTTACAGTTATTTGAAGGTGTTTCTTATTTCTGGCCTTAGAAGCTGGAAGGGAGGAAGGGGAGTATTTTTTTCAAGTAACTATGTGAACATATATGTACTCTGTGTGTATAAGGATGGCTAAGTAACTTTTAAAAAGAAATACCCTACTTCTTGTAAGGGCTGACTTATAACAGCTCCCAGGTGTGAAACTCCAGCAACAAGGAGAGAGGGAGGAAGGAGACAAATTCTTGAAGAGGTTGCAAGTTTTAATACGTTAAAATCCTTTGATACCTTTGTGCAAAATTGGGCAGAGAATAAAGACTCCCTGGAAGAGCTGATCAGCGGGACTTCCCAAGAAGGGAGGGTAGGAAAAGGAGAAGGCATTCGGACGATTGAAGACAGAGCTCGCTTCTCTCTCCAGGAGCTTCTGTGATACCTTTATGTGCGTTCTGGCAGAGGATTTCATGTACAGAAATGACAGAAAAGGGCTTTTCTAGGAAAAAAAAAAAAATCTATCAAAGTAGGTAGGTATGTGTATGCAGGCTATGTATTTAATGAAGCAGACTTACTGAGTAATTTCTATTTGGGAAGAAATCCTTATATCGTTGCTTCCTGTTCAATGCAGTTCTCGTTCTTAACTTCATGTTTGCAAAAATTTGGAGAAACCCTCTGTAATCATCTCATCTCTCTTTGAAGGAGTAGCAAGAAGGATTGTCACTAGCTGCAGCCCGGTGCTGCGGTCCAGCCACAGAGCTGAAGCACTGCAGGATGCGGGGCAGGGGACATGTGCTGTCCACGGGAGTCAGTGGTCTGACTGATGCTGAAAGAGAGAGGCTGGAATGAGCAGAAGCTGCATAGATACAGCATGGGCTATTCAACATCTCAGAGCTGAAGCAGTTTTCCTCTACTGATGTCAATAAATCACGGATGGATCACGTGAGCATCTGCCTTGCATCAAGCTGACATGGTAATCAGGGTTGCGCTACCTCTTGCCAAGGCCAGGGCTGTAATTTTCTGCACCCTGCCTTTCACCAGCTGATTCATTAGCCCTTTGCAGCACGGCTGACGGGCGGTGCGAACTCCAACAGGCCTCACCTCACAGAGCTCTCAGAGTCTTTGCTTCTAATTTGAAAGCTTTAGCCTTCTTTATTACAGGGGAAAAAAATTGAAAGTGACCCAAACTTCAGGTACAGAGGGCAAATATTAAAAGTAAGGTTGGTGTTTGCCTTTGAAATTCCTCGCTTCTTAGAGACTGTTGGTGAGTGATGCCCCAGAGCTGGGGAGGATGGCTCCAGAAAGTGATCCCCTCGAGTGGGTAATCAGCCCTTCACAGCAGTCTGCTGGGGATGCTGAAACAGAAATCAGTGTTTCGAGTTTTTTTTTTTTTTTCCCATGCCGTAAAGAAGAACCTGTGGGAAGGTTCTGCCTGTGTCCTTACACAAAACCAGGATATCCAGTAATTAGTGAGAGATACCTCCAGGGCAAGCTCAAATTTTGCAACACTTCCCAAGGCAGGGAAAATGCCCTGGGCTAGGGCAGTCTTGGGAAGAGAGTGAGTCAGGAGGCTTTTTTTTTTTTGGTTTTTTTTTTTTTTTTCCTCTCTATAGTCTTGATCAAGTCAAAACTTAAGAAAACTTTGCAGGGACCCGACTCTTCCAGACCTCCCTATACCTGGGTGAGGCTCCTCCACCTCCTAAGGCAGACGGCTGCCTTTTCAGGCTTTTTCTCTATAACAGGCTAAACTTCTTGCAGTCCTGAGCCGCAGCTGAGTTTCTGATGATGGCTGGGAGCGACCGCCGAGCTGACCCCAGGGGCAGTATCCCCCAAGGAAGAAAGCCGGGGGAGCACAGCCCAGCCCTTGCAGGGCAGCAGGGGCAGGGTGCTTCCTCTTTTGGTGATTTTTTTCCCCCCCAGAAACACAGGTTTCTGCTCGAGAAGGGATTTAAACCCCTGTATAGCTGTCACCTGCCCTGGGCGGTGCTTCGCCATGTAGAAGTCGAAGCAGCGTAGGGTTCAGGCAGGGTGGGTGGCAGGGGGCAATGGGTGGCNCCCTTGGCTGCGCCGGGCTGGGGTCCGGGGGCTCTCGGCCAGAGGATGGGCTCGCAGGCGGGTGGGTGGGAGGCCTGGCTGTGGGGGCTTTGAGCCCTCGTTGGGCTGACCGATCCCCCTGGCCACTCCTTGATCCGTCACAGCATCATATGCTCAGCCTCCTCAGATGCACCCCATGTTGAGGAGGTCTCCTTGACATGAGGAGACTCCATGAGTCTCCATCATGGGCAGTAAGCCATACGTAAGGGACTCGATCTCCTGACATCGGGATGCAGCACAAATACTCTCTGGCTGTTTGAATAAAGATCCCCAGACACGTCTGGCTGAGATGTGGGTGCAGTGGCCCAGCTGGGCTTTCCCACTCTTGCCTTTCATCCCCTCCACCTGGTTTCTGTGGTGTTGGGTCTCCTTCCCACCTCCCCTCTCCCCCCACAGCTGCCTTAGTTTTGCATTTTGCCCCCATGCTCATGCTTGCAGCACAAACATGCTGTAGCACTGCCTGCCTTCCCTTGCTGGTCTCCCTGGCTGCTGCCCTTTCTCAGTGTTTTAAGCCCTGGGAATGATTTGTAAACATGGAGTGAACTGTCTGCTTCGTCCAGGCACCCTCCGGCCTGGTTTAACTCCTGTGCTCAGGTGAAACCCAAGTGAAACGCTCACGGCCAAGCAATGTCCAGACCAGGTTCTCCCACCCTTGTCTTGCGCAGCTTGTTGGGCACTTCTGCTCTTCCCAAAAGCTTGCCTTCCTCTTCAGCTTCCATGGCTGCTCCAGTTCCCCTCCTCACCCCTCAAATAATTTGTTTCCCTTGGATGACTACAGCCCCTTCCCAGCCGTCTTCAGGCTCGCTGCTTTGATTGCCTTCCATAGGAGACATCTCCTGCACAAACAGCTCCTCAGCTGCCACTTTTCTGGGCTAATGGCTCACAGATCTTGATGGCAAACCTGTTGTCCTCTGCACAGGCAGAAATTGTGAGCACCTGGAGACCCTTTGCATGCTGAGACGTTAAATCAAATTCAACAGGGCTAAAATAGGGTTCAGTTACTTTCTCTTCCCATGATCTTTGTTAATGACTAGGCAATGTTGCTCCTGTTGCACCTGTCCTCTCAAGAGCTTCCAAATCTTGGACATGACTTCTGGAGAGCCTTGAGGAGTGCTGGCTGCAAAGGTCTCTACTGTCATCTCCAGCCTCCTGAGGTGTTGGGGGTGCAGGTTCCCTTTTCCCCAGGGGAGGACAGCCGGGGTGGAGCAGTTTTCCTTTCCTAGACCCCTGTGCGCGCCTACGGCAGAAAGGAGGCAGGCTGTCCCAGGCAGCTGCACTGCTTTTAGGCAATTAAGCTGTTCCCTTTCAGATGTCTGCTTCAAGTTGTGCTTTGCTGCGATGCCAATAAAAACTTGCTGTTGTTAGGCTTCTGCAGCATCACAGCGAATGCTGCGAGAAGGAAGCGCTCCCTTCTCGGCAGCTAAAGCCCTGCATCAGGGATTTCCCTCTGTCTAGTTTTGGTAGTTCCCCTTCCCTATGTGCCATCCTCTGAGAATCTCCTTGGCACATTGCTTGAGGCAGTGGAGTCCCAAGGAGGCAGGGGCTATTTATACCTCCCTAATATTTACCACAACGAAGCCCTTTCCTGGAATTAGCTGTGAATCCTAACCCTACCAACAAGGCCACA
The DNA here is from genome assembly GCA_013389945.1 of Fregata magnificens. Lineage (NCBI taxonomy): Eukaryota > Metazoa > Chordata > Aves > Suliformes > Fregatidae > Fregata > Fregata magnificens. The sequence continues at coordinate 119,322 of WAAD01037796.1, forward strand.
TCTTGTAGCTCCTCCTGTGCCTAGCCCCGCACGCTCAGAGCCCACTGCCGCCCGGTTTGGGGCTGGCGCCCTGCAAACCCTCTCCCTTGCAGCGGGGCTCCCTTCTGCTCCCTGACTGCTGCTCTGTCTTCAAGTGGGCAGGGATCCCTCACAGGGAATGGAAAACAGTCTCCACTCCCATGGGTGTGGGGTTTTGCCTTCTATCGTGCCAGCAGCAGGCTGTCTATGGGAGTACAAATGGTGCTCAGTACAGGCTTCAGATAATTAATACTATTTCTTTGAGCTAAGGTAGCGCTTATGCCCCTGATTGATATCTACAGTGATAAAAATACAGTCCCTGCCACAAGTGGACAAAAAAATATTTGAGGGGAAAAAATCGGATTTTTTGCTACCTGGCTGAATACAGGTCCAAATCTCGCACTTAATCTCCCAAAACAAAACTGTCCTCTTTTTGTAACCCCAAGAGAGGCCCTTAGATGGTCTCCTAGGGGCTTACATGCCCGTGTGCACCCCAGACCTCCCTCCCCAGAGCAGCTGATGGGGGCAGGAGCTCAGCTTTCCCACAGAAACACAGAGGGACAGACAGGTCACGTCTACCACGGCAGTCCAGGGCTTGTCCGCCACCCCCAGCGTGGCTGGGGGGGGACAACAGCATTTTCCTGGTGCTCCCTGAGGAGAAGAGCCCTTGCCCAGTCTATCCCATCCCAAGGCAAAGCAAGAGCAAGGAGGAGTCGCTCCAACCTGCCGTGGTTATTTTAGACTATAAAGTTGTGGGGGATTTTTTTGTTGTTGTTGTTTAGTGAGCAGCTCACTGTGAATTTAATAGATGAGTTTTGCTATCGGTAACAACTCCCCTAGCCCCCAAGCAGTTTATTTCATGTATACAAGAGTAAAAAAGGGAAAAGTAAGAACACCTCTGGGGAAAATAAGGGGTTGGGAAATGGCTGTAAGTGCAAGCACAGGATTGCCAAACCCACACGTTCAAAAAGCATGAATCAGATCTCCAGGAATCACAAGACTGGTGGTCTGAATTTCAAATATGAAATCTGGGCAGTTTCTGAAGGGTATTTCCCTCCATGTTTTCAATGCTCTAGGGGAAGCTGCATGCCCTGTGTTTGGGAGGGAGCGCTGACGGGCTGGAGTCAAGGCTTACACACCCTTATAGGAACCCATCCTCCCTATGCTGGAGCCTGAGACGGTCATCCCACCCTCCCAGTCCCTAAGCTTGCCTTGTTGCTGTACTCTCCCCTGCTGTGGGGCATCGCTGCCACTCCCTCACGTCCCTGCTGAGCTGCCTGGAGGGATGGCCGAGCCCCAGCTTGTCACAGTGGGGAACAACCGCCGCTTTCACCAGGGTTCGTCTTCCCCCCGTGGATAGGTGATGAGGAAGCTGTGTCTCTATTTTTGTCCCACAGACTTTAATGAGAGAGAACCACTGCTTCGAATAGTTCAAAGATGTACATAGCCTGGGCTGTAAACCCAAAGCGGCACTGCCCGCGGTAGGGAGAGTTGCCTGCGATGCCTGTTTTGAAGGGACATGAATTGCTTTCCACACTATGCAAGAGCTCGCTATAAGACAGAGCTGAAGATATTTTATCTGAGGGTACAAATTAATACCCCCTCCCCCAAAGTCACCCAGCACCCCGCAAAACCTGACAAGGAAAGCACTGTGGCAAAATTCCCCAGTGCTAGACTAAGTCACCCAATTTGTTGGCGTCTGAGCCCCTAGGCAGCAAGCAGCCTTCACCCACACCTCCAAATATGGATGTGCTGGCAGGAGAGGGAAGCTTCTTCCGTCTCCTGCCTCACTTGAGGGCCTCTAGATCTATAGCTGATCTAAACTGCTGTTGCCCAACTCAGCCTTGCAAAGTCAGCTTTGCTGCAAGTCCTTTCCTGTCTATCCCTCTGGAGTCCCTCAGCCACTGCCAGCGCCATGATGTTGGTCCTTGCAAGCTCTTTGGTTGTGCTACAGCTGCTCAGCTATGGCTGTCCGCACCGGAGGACCAGCAGGGTGACCTCCGTGGGAGAGCACTCCCAAGGATGATTGCCTGCACAGCACCATGAGATGGTCTTCCCAAGCCCATGCACGTTAGCGTTGCCTCCCTGTGCTGGACCAACATCTCTTCTGCTTCAGCAGAAGCCACTCTCATCGTTGTGCTTTGCCCCATTGTCGTTCTTACATCCCAGCTCACAGTTACAGGAGCGTACCCATCGGGACTCACTGGTGTGAAACGTGGGGAAATCCCAGGCTGCCTGGCTCTTCCCGAGCTCCCATCAGGTAGGCAAATTACCTGTCACAGGGAGAGGATTCAGGAGTTAGAGGGAATTGCATGCAAATGCGAAGAGCAACCAAAGAGCCCCAGTTCTCCCAGACCTGCTGAGGCTGATGTCTGCAGTTGGCAGTGCACCTGCTTCAGTGAAGGGTGGAGCTGCAGCCGTGCAATGGGTAAAAGGCTGTCATCTTCAAAGCTGAGCATTGTATTTTGCTCCAAAGCACTTGTACAACCCACCCATGGAAGAGGAATCCAGGTGACTTCCAACCCGGTGGGCAGGGACAGCAACCAGCAGGCAGTGAAACCCTTCATGTCTAACAGGAGCAGTAGCTCTTGCAACGGTAGCTCATGAGCAGGAGCTGGTTGGCTTCCAGGGCAGGAATGACTCACAGCCAGTTTATGGTTACCTGTGAGCCGTCATGCCTGGCTCCAGGCTCCCCGGGGCCTGGTGCAGCAATGTCTGCTTCCTGAGTTCGGTAGAAGGGAAAAGGTGCCTCGCTCCCTATTGATGAGCATGAATTAATCCACTCTTGCCCTAGGTTGGAGGTAATACCAGTAGCACCATGCACTCCCTCCTGCTGCATAACAAGCAAGTGTGGGAGTATCCTGGCCTGAAGGACCAGGCATATTAGCCTGACCCGTAAGTGAAGTGTCTACATCAAAGAAGAGGTGAGAATAACGTGTACATGCACAGCCAGCGGCAGCGGCACCTCATAAATGTGCCTGCTTGCCTCGTTAGAGGCTCTTTATCTGGTAGATGGTCTCATTTGCCAATATAAATACACACTTGCTAGTGGGATACAAACACGGCATGTATAGTGCAGGAGAAGCTGAAAGAGCAAAGTGAGCCCAGCACGTGTGGAGATCCCAGGAAAAGAGCACCGTCAGAGCCCAGGAGGACAGACCCAGCCATATCCCAGCATAGTTCTTGCTTCGATTCCTCTTCTCCCAGTCTCTCTTCAACAACAGCTACCTGAGAGGGAGAGAGAAGGCCAGGAGAAGTCCTTCTCAATGCTCACTGGGGTCACACATGGTACATCACTCTACACTCGTTGGCTGGAGCAAGGTGATGAGACCTTTGGCTGCTCCCATGAGACCTTTGGCTGCTCCCAGCTGACTCTCTGTAGTGTAGTGTCTCCAGAGAAGGAAAGTTAGCTCTCTCTTCACTCTCAATCCACAGTTGGCCCTCACAACCCTCTCTTGCTTGCAACAACAGAGCAGCCTATGTGGGCCATGCTTCCTAGGAGATCTGCCAACACAACATGTGGGCCTCCTGATCTCACAGTGCTGGCTCCAGGGATAGAGGACGTGGCGTTCCATGGCAAAGCCACCTCCGGCTGCTCCCTGCCAGCAAAAGCTGTGCTACAGCTCTGTCTCCGTCTGAATGCTGCTCTAGGTCAACACAGTGAGCACCCTCCAGATCTGTATGGGGTTCCCACTCTTCCTCAGGACCGGGAATGCACAGTGCAGGGCACAAGGCTTAGCCTCCCAAGCCTCTTGTCCACACTGCAAACCTGGTGAGTGAATCCTACTTGCTCGGTTTCCTGATATGACTTTCCATGCCCACATTCTGCCTGCAACCCGGCTGGTGAGCCGTTCCCTGCAGCCCCCTTGCACACTTCTCCCAATGGCCTCTCCACTGGGAGTCACATGCAGTGGTTATTTTGGGACTTGGAACATCAGCCCATGAGCAGCAAGTGAGCGCTTTTACTCATCCCAAGCTCCCCATCAAGTTCTTCAACATGTGCAGGCTCTGGAAGAGCTCTCAGGCTGTTTCTATGAAGCAATATCCATCTGGTTTTAGCTACGTGTGCCATTGGCCTGCTGCACTCTTCTTCTCCTTTGAAGGGGAGGGATTTCCCACCCTTTGCTGTGAACTTTCACTGCTCGCAAGGATGCTTTGGTCGGGGCAAGATGGCCTCGGAGAGGATGGCTCTGTTCTTGATTTCTGAATACCGCTGACTCTTTGAAAGACTGGGTTTGCTGCTGGGTCTTTGCCCTCGGAGCAGCAGCCCTTACCCAGCTAAATTCAGCTGGGGGAATTCCACCTGTAAGACGTGCAAGTAAGGGCAAAGACATCCTCCGCCTTGTCCCTGTCAAGTTTCTGCTCCCCAAGGCCTTGCTTTCTCTGTTGGTAGTTCCTGCATGCAGCAGCAAGTCTGCTCCCCATGTGTTTCGCTAAAGCCGAGATGCCCACACATTTTTTCCATTGTGAACCTGGCTACATCCCTGCCAGCTCACACAACCAGCTATTGTTAAGTAATTGTTTCAGTCATCCACTGAGCCCACGCCCAAGCAGGCTTTTCAGATTTGACACATGGGAGATTCACTACTGTTGGCGTGGCTTTGGGGTACTCTGCCTCCTGCCTCCGCCCGGGAGGGTGACAGCAACAGAGACACTCCAGATGGGCTAAATGTGGCCATTTTCATGCCCGTCCTCGGGTTCCCGGCTCCTAGCCACCACTGACCCTTTTCTCTCTGGAACAGAAACTTAATGCGATGCAGAAGGTCCACCAGCTTGCCCCCATGCAGGAGCTTGCATTTGCCTCCTTATGTTGCTTGAGCTCAGCGGTCTCTGTTTCTCTCCCTATCCCCACTGTCATTACCAGGTAATGCAGAGCAAATATCAGAGCTGCTTCCCCCACCGGTGATGATGCCTCCTCCTGATCCCTGCTTGACATGTGGGATTTATAGTTCAATTTAAGTTTGGCACGGTTGCTACTCCCCAACTCCAGCAATTAGAGGATTTGAGAAGTGCATTATGGGGCCCTGATTTTTCATATGGTCATTCTGGCTGACACCACCCTTTATACCGCCTTTTTACATATGCAGCCAAAATGCTCGGCACATTTTCAGAAGAGGAAAGATTAAAAACCCAACCAAAAAAAGACCAGAAAAAAACCCAAAGTGAATTACTAAAGTTTATAAGGCTAATACTTTATAGGGCTAGTATGCACAGGCCTGGGGCCTTCAAGATAATATAATCTAATACTCGGAGATCCCCTGATGAAAGGCACTATATATGCAAAGTGCTTTATAAACATTAATTAGTTAATGTTGAAAATTTTGCCCAGGGCAAAAAAAAAAGAAAAAAAACCTACCAAAAATCCCCCTTCCCTCCCTCCCTCTAGTCCCTAACTATACGAAGTTAATGATTCCATGTGTGCAAACTTAGAGCATATTTTAATTTCTGTTTACTTCTGGGGAGATGGAAGCACTGGAAGTACTTTCATATACATTATGCTCCTGCAAGCATTGGTAACACGGCTGCTTCTCATGTCGTGTGATTTAAGCTTCATGAATGAGGACACCTCAACACCTACAGCATAATCTTGGCCACAGTGTTTGCAGTAAAACTGCCCAAGCTCTACTAGCTCGTCCCTTCATACTCTGTAATCACCAACCGACCAACCAACCCAAAAGGTCTTTGCGACAATACCTTTCATTCCAGGTCACCTTTCCAAACCTTGGGGAATCTTGAGCACAGGGCAGCTGGTTTCAGTGTCATCACCACGTCATATGTCACCATGTAATGTACCACAGAGAGCAATGGACAAAGTAATACACTTGTTAGTTATCGCAAAAGGAGGGAAGCTGGGCAGTCTGAAGGATAAAGTAGACCTTGCTTTTGTAGCTGGTTGCATGCAGGATGAGGTTGTGTTTCAAGTAGCTGGTGTAAAAGGCAACAAGTTGTGCATCCAATGATATTTCCAGCAAGAAATGTAGTTCATCTCTCCTTTGTGATCCTTGCTGGGGAAGCATTCAGCTTCTAGATAATGCTACAGGGGCTGCTTTCCCCTGAAGCCCTCATCTGCACCGGTCTGCTGGATGCTGTGTAGACCCCCTGGCAGAGCGAGCAGAGCCCCTTTTCAGAGCTCCTTTCAGAGCACCGTGCTCACCTCCACACTTTGCAAAGCTTAGGGGCCCTCGTAGGCAATACTTTTCCCAAAAAAACCCTTTGCATCCCCGGCAAGGCCCTTTCAGACTCTACTTAGTCCAAACAAGTCTGCACCATGCATACTATGCCACAAACCACCACACTGGCTTGCCTGGCTCTGACTTCTCCATACCATGTCCATCAGCACAAGACCAGCAGTCCCCTTGACCCATGGCCAGGACGGGTTACCACCTCCCACTGCTCTCCTCTCCAGCTGCGAGGGTAGCAGGCACCCTTGAGGTAAGCAGAGGCGCAGGCAAACCGCCTCCCTGAAAAGCTGGTGGTATCTTCTGGAGCCCCTTTCCCCCCACCCGTCCTGTTTAAGCCCCAAACTCAAACTCATGCCTCTCAGCCTGGACACTGGGGGTAACTGTGCTTGATGGAGCAGGAGAAACTTCAACAGAGTGGCAGAATGCAACCTGCTTGCAGCAGCTTGGTCTGGCCCAGCAGTGCTTTTCAGGGCTGGGTCACCTGGGTCCCCGTGGCAGTGCCTGGACATGGGGAGCCCCTTTGCTCTGCATCTGCCATCTTCCTTGCCAGCTGGGTTTCTTCACGTGCCTGCTCCTTCCCCCAGCACCCAAAGCAGCCAGCTGCGCCTCCTTGACAGGGGACCTTCGGTGTGGGATGCTTTCCCTTCCCTCTCCTGGGTCCTGTGTGCCTCCAGGGCTGCTCTCAGCATTTTGGCTCCCCACGATGCCACCCTGTGAGATGTCACTGTCGGTACAGCAGGACACCCAGCTAGACATTTTCCGTCTGCCCGGACTGTCTCCAGGGGAGGCAGCACCAAGGGATGAGACCACCATAAGGTACCACCATTGCCCTTAGCCTGAGACTTGGTAACTGCTATGAGCAAAGTCTTAATATGAACCAGAGTCAGCCCAAATGACCACTGGCCGTGCTGCTGGTGGCTGCCTTCTGCCTCCAGCACAGCCTTCCCGGGCACTCCCTTGCTTCCCCATGCTGCCAGGCAAAATCTGCACGTGCTGAAGCGCCATCCCTGGCTCAGCATCCCTCCAACAGGTCTTTGAATGCAAACCCCACTCGCTGACAATGCATCAGGTTTTGCTTCGGTGCTCCTACAGCTTAAAAACCCCCACCGCACCGCAGTCACTCATGGCGGTCTCTTGTCTGGCCAGACTCCTCCAGCACTGGTGTCCCTGGGGCCTCTCACACCACTGGAGAGGAGCGCTCAGCGGCCAGGCAGGTGCATGACCCAAGAACGCATGTCCTCTTCACCAACTTGTAAAGAGGTGAGTTATCGAGCTTTAATGCTTGTTGGCGCAGCACTGTGGCTCAGCAGGTGAAATGATGGGGCCACAAATCCGATGCGTTCCCAAGGACCTCAGCCTTAATGACAGTCCTCCTTAGTATCAATGACAGCCTATTGATGGGGTCTTCGGAGAATCAAAGGCTGCAAAGGTTTGCCCTGGCCTAGTCCACTCGCTGCCACCTCTGGGTGTAGTAACTGGTTCATCTGAACATCCGACTCGGGCGAGCCATCTCGACGGAGTTTTGCCTGTACACAAATGCAAGATCAAGCTAGCGGAGAGCAGTCACTTACACGCATATCTAATACGTACCTGAATACCTAATAGACGTACCTGAATGAGCTAAGCTATACTTTCATCTCGCACAGTTAAAGATGTTTAATTTTAATCCTGTGTCAATGAGGAGAAAAAAAAAATGATATGAAGTTCTAATAAATAAATCATGTCGCCAAGTGCTCAGATCAGCACATCCTTGCTAGAAGCAGTACAGAAAAAGCCGCCTTTCAGCACTGCAGACTGCTTTAAAACATCCCTTCAAATAGATGCTGTTGCAAGCCAGCGATACACCAGTGCTGTTGTGCTGACTTCAGATCACGAAGCATGTGCCATTCTGAGGGCATGCAACACTGAGGAAGAAGAAAAATGTGAAATATTTAGTAGTTTTTGGTGATCGACTTGAGAACTCTTGAAGATCTCTGGTTTTCCGAAACCATTGTGCATCCGCTCTCAGAGAGCCTGGCTGCTTTCAGGTGCATCATGCTGGGCACCTGCCAAGGCAGCCGCTGAAATCATGAGTCTGCTCGGAATATCTAGATGAGAGATTGAGATGGAGGAAACTGTCTGTGCTGCTATTGCTGAAGTTACTGATTTTTACCTCCTCTGTTTTTAAATTACTTTGTGGCATTATTTGCTCTCAAAGAGACAACTGGAAATTTAAAAGGCGAGAGACGTCTTTTGTAGTGCAACAGGCAAAAGGCTTGATTTTCCTGGGATTCCTTGAGTGCTCAGACCCTGGTTAGGCTCCCACGATAGCAACTAGCACGGGGAACTGTTGCGTCTCAGTCAGATGCTACCAATTTCACCAAAGCCATCAGTCTGCGCCGCAGCAGAATATTTGCAACATGTATTAGAACGAAAGCTGTTTACCACCCACTGATGAGCTTTTATGTGTAAAACGTCCCTTTCACTCTGTGCTGAAGCAGACACTTGCTTTGATAGTTATATGAAAAAAACCTTAACTTTGCTTCGGGATATTTATAACCAAAACATGCAGAATTACTGCAACATAAAGTCTGCTTCACTGGGCCTTGCTGATATACAAAGGAAAAAAAAGGAAGGTTAATATAATAAAGAAAAAAAGACAGATGAGTACACGCAACACAGTTCAGATCTTCAGCACTATATTGTCCCAGCAATGCCACCAATTCAATTTAAATCCTAAGGAAAAAGCTAATGCCATTGAAGCACTGCAAATTAACAACAGCCCTGGCCTTGTACATCACCCCTCCACGACAACCGGCACATCAAACACCTTCGCTGCTCTGCGCCGAGACAGAGTGGAGGAAGAGTAGTATGAAAGTAAAATGGTTTCTCGTCCTCTGCCCTGCCCAGAGGCAAATGCCAACTCTCGCTGTTGTAAACTGTAAGGCAAGGCAGTCTACGGTGTTATGGAAAGAAGACGAATACCACACTAGCAGGCAGGCAGGCAGGCAGGAAGGCAGGCAGAATGAGACAGAGATATTTTTAATTGATGCTAGACGAACATAAATAGATGAAGCTGGCATTAAGCATCACAGCCCTTTTTCTCTCTCTGCCAGGTACCCATTTACCCGGGCTCATAACCAAAGGCCAACATGACATCAGAAGCCCTATGGTGTTTTGCCTTTGGGCAACAGCCGGTAAAACTGGTTTCATCTGGCAGATGAGCGTGTGAGCTGAGGTAATTGGTGTGTTCTTTTCTGCTTCAGAGTCCTTATCTCATCCTGAATATTCCCATAGCCTCCCTTTTTCCAGCCCTTTTGTTTCTCAACAAAAAAAATATTTACATTGAAATAAACAGTGGGAGCCTCTAGATCGCATCGCGGGGAGGCAGGTGTCGGTAACTTCACGAACAATGAGCAGCGCAATGACAGCTGCAGAAAAGATAAGCTGGAAATGGGGGACATTTTCTAGTGGGACATTTCCTACTGAAGAGAAGGGGTTTGAACAGACACCATTTGATAAAGGAGCCTTGCTCAAAAACAGCTGCCGCTCCATTTTTCTTTCACTCCTGAGATCAGTTTGAATCATTTTTCTGCTGTGTTTTGCAACTGAAGAATAAAAAACATCTGAATGTGATGGGACCACAATGTGGGAGTCTTTCTTTCTACACACCAATGCTGGAAACAACCAGGGCAGCCTATTTCCAGGGCTGCATTAGCAGTGCTTTGCCAGCACGGCCATCCCAGGGTATGCAGAGGTTGAGCCAGCTTCCTGCGGGCATCCCTCGCATTGGTCTCTGCTTTGCTGGGTGAGGAGAGCAGGGTCACGGAATAAACCCTACCAACAAACGCATATTTTCTAGCATATCACTGAATGTACATTATGGGGTTTTTTGTTAGATTAGCCGTGTGGATGAGCGGCTTCACCCATCGTAGCTGTTGGTTTGGGATGGCCACAGCATGTCTACAGCATACACATGCTCAGAAAACTACCATGGGGCAGCACCACAGTCGGGTAACGTGAGTGTGTAAGCTGGCTGATGGGACAGACAGTTCTGGCTTGTCTGAAATGTGTGAACCTCTGCGGTAGTACGTAGTACTGATAAATATAAATGTAGCAGAAGGACTGGGCACGATGCCTAGCAGAGACCCACTGCAGACAAGGTCCCTACTCTGACACGTTGGATCAAACCAGGTAGGATGTTGCCTCCGTCATCTGCAAGCTAAGGAAACATGGCCTGCTTTTCAGAAGCGTTGTTCTTTCTACCTACAGGTCCCTCTGGAGCTGGGGGTGCTGAAAGTGTGGAGTAGCTTGAGAAATCTGGCCATAGACAAACCCAGACACTTAGTTTTAGCTTCTCACATCATTGCAACATTTTAAATGTTTTCCCCCTGCTCCCACAGAAATCACTGGTGAAGCTTCCCACTGCAGTTGAGCTGGATCCCAAGTCTGCCAACCCTGGCCTATATTAAGAGGGAGAAGAAAATGAAGAACATAAGATGGATAGAAAAGGGAGCCTTTAACCTGCTGAACAAGGCTAAAACACAAATCTAGTGGTTATGTTAAACAGTCCAAATGAAAATTATCCAAATGTACAGGATTATAGGAGAAGAAAGAAAACAGACAACTGGAAAGAGAAGATGAAAAATGGATTAAGGGAGAAGGAAGATATAAAAGGTGGGAAAATGAATGGGAAAATCCACTCTGGGATGAGAGAGAGGCCAAAGAAGATGTGAAAGCAAGCAACAAGTGGAGGAACGTTGGTGTGAAACACAGGAGGTGCTGGGTGCAGGGACAGGCACAGAGGCTTTGACATCAGGGTCTGAGCCCCATCGGTGACGCAGAGACTCCCCTGAGGAGTACCGACACCTCCAGAGAGGCTGGAAAATGTCTAGGCTCTTTGTGGTCTCTGTGGGAAAAGACATAGTGGTGATGGGTCAGGGAAGGAATAGAGGGGTGTCCCCTTGTCCTACCCACCCTGCTGGATGTGCCCCAGGGACCGAGCCCAGGCAGGTGCTGCAGGAGCCCCTGCTTTTTCCTGAGGGGCTTCGGGGCTTCCTGCAGGACTGAGGAGCACAGGGCAGGGCTGTGTGGCACGACGGGCAGGGCAGACCCAGGTTGCTCCTCTGCCACATCCCCCCTGCCCCAAGACACACATGTACACCCCTCTTTGCAGCACCCTGCTGCTCCCAGCCTGTGAGCCAGCAGTGTGTGTGGGGGGGGTACCTGTGACCCGCTGGGGGTACCTCAAGCACCAGGGGGTACACCGGGTGGCCAGGAGGCTGCATCACTGCTGTGGTGTGCCACTGCTACACCCCTACGTGGCACATCATACAGATATTTGGGAGCCAGGGGGCTTGAGAGGTTCCTGAGCTAACCCAGGACAGGAGGGTGACTCTCCCCACAGACCCAGCCCCGTAACTGCCGGGCAGCTCAGTGACGGCACCCGATGCTCCTTGGCCACCGGGTTTTAAACCAGGTCCATGAATATGAAGTTGGGAGCGCAGTTTTGACCTCTCCTCCTGTTCCTGTCCGCTCTCCTGCGCTCGGAAATTTTTGGTCACAGTTTGGCCAGGGTCTCAGCAGCAGAGCAACATGTTCCCTCCCCCCCACAATTCCCCCTCCCTTTGGTGAAATACTTGCCAGCACACTGCTTACGGCAGAGAGACAAATACCTCAGGTTCAGAAAACACATTCTGGACTTTTAAGAACAGTAAAATGAGGCAGCTGCCCATTGTGGGCAATTTAGCTTAATGTGATTCTGAATTCAGCTGTTTAATACACCCAGATGCTCCAGCAGTGAGTGTATTAAAAAAATTCTTCAATAAATAATGGAGATGTGAATAGGGTTTTTTTTGTTTGTTTCCTTTTTTAATGAAAATGGCAAAACCAGTAATTTGCTACTATACATCTGCATCAGTTATTTAACATGACATCTTGCTGTAGTAATAATCCATCAACATCCAGTATTACATATGGATTCATAAAAAGGTTTATGCTTGTGTTGGTGCATTTGCTGTCTGCCAAACCAATTATATACATTTTACAATAAATTATACATATTGAACTGAGAACCTGCTGTGTTAATTGCTCACATTTTTATAGGGGAAAAATGCGGTCATGGAGTGATTTTTCTTTTTAAGCGTATTGAGAACATGGCAGAAGAAGATGCTATGTCTTCAGTTTTTCAGAGCTGAAAAAAATCAATATTTAGCCCTACAATCAGTAAAACAAACAAAAAAATCAGGAAGAAGAAACTTTGGGGAAGCTTTCTCTGGTGTCTTCTCGCCCCTCTTTCCGTTAGGCGTCTGTGTCCTAGCTTGGTGAGGTATGGAGATACATGCACAATTTCAGTACTGTGAGTGTCCCATTGAAATGAAGACTAAACTTCTACCGTACCAATGGCTAAGGACACCCTGACATGCCTCCCCAAATCAGGGCCCCACAAGGCAGCCGTGAGGAGCACTGGGCCTACCTTTCTCGAAGCTCTGCTGTTCATTTGTTCGTTCTTCAGCAACAATGTCATGTAATTATGAGCTGCAGCTTCACTGTTCACAGACTTTCTATGAGTAATACTTTAAATATAGTTTATTACATCAAGCTCTGCACTGGCACCCGATGGCTTTCAACCCCCATTAGGACTGAATCGCCATTCCATTCCCTACTGAAAAAAATACTGTAAAAGATCTCTCTCAATTGAAAAAACCGAGAGGACAGAATTAAAACCCCAGATAATACAACAAGGGGAGAAAAGCAGAATGAAGTGATGTCTTACTTTTAAGAAGATGCGAGACAATTGTGATGCTCCAGAAATAAACAGCGTAACTTAAGAGTGACACTTGGAGGAAGAAATGCATTTGTGGCCTCTCTGGATCTCTGAGAAGTGCAAGGAAGCATGAAAGCCCTTTCCCTGCTGTTTTTTATTTTTGAGGCAACACATGCAGACTATTCTGCTTGCAATGCTGCTTGAAAGGCTGTTTTTATTTATGCTTGTTTCATGAGAGCTCCTAGTTGTCACTTGGGAGAACAGCTCTTGCTGCACACAAGTATCAGCTTTATCCCACTGCGTGGAGTGGAGAAGTTCTCCTTTCCTGCGCTTCCCAAAGCAAACCTTTACTCAGGCTCTGCCCTGCCCAGGTTCTCTCAAAACACAATGAAACGCCAAGGTGGTGGAATGGACAGACACAGAGTGCATATTCATTTTTAAGAAAAACAGTCATGTGTTAGTGCAAATAATGATTGTTTCTGAAAAATATCTATATATTGTTTCTATTTCTTTTGATGAACTTGTTGAGCAAGACAGAATGAAGTGATGGCCAGGCAGAAGACTGACTTTGTAATTAATGTACAGATGGTGGCAGGAGAAAGAACATCATCTGTAACAAAACAGGCTTTTTCAGGATGTCTTTTTGTTTTTGCCCAGCATAAAGTGGCTGGCTTCTATTTTTTGTTGCAGTAACAGGTGTAACAATTAAGTTTTTCTTCTTTAAAGAATGAAAGCAATCAAGATAATTTTCTCCTCCACGCACTTTCACTCAAATTACTGTCCTTCTCTCACTCTGGCATGCTAAGGAAGAAGTATGTGCTAATCACTTCCTCGCATGCATGTTTTACTTGCCCTCATTGTTTATCATTCCCATATTTTGCCATTGCTAACCTGAATTAACAAGTGGCATACAAAATACAGGCCTAATACCAGAGTTGCCAGTGATCCTAAATGCTTCATCTGTGACATTGCCATTAACTGTTTTTGATGACTTACAGTTCCGTTCTCCCCCATTAAGACCCCTTCTTGTTTACACAGTGTTCTTTCTTCCATACGCTACTTCCACCCCTGCAGAGCTGAGCTTGCAGTGCAGAGCAGCAGGACTGGGACCCAGGGCGCTGAGCCCTCCATCCAGCTAACTGCTCAAGCGTGCACTAATTCTCACTCGGGGACACAGCTGGCCCATCCCAGTAACGCCCTGCTGACACCCCTACGTGCTTCGCCAGCACCCTCGGCCCCCGGGAGGCCCCAGTGCCGTTCCACGACAGACTTTGATGCCCTTCTTCAGCCTGCTTTCCCCAGTGTAATTTTTTTTAAACAGGTCTTGCTGGTTTATTCAAGGCGCTGGGAGCACCAGGCTTACAATAATGCTGTTTTATGCAGATACTGCTTTTCCTGGCCCGGCCACACACTTCTGTAGCCAGCACTATTGCCTCTCTGGAAATTTTTTGCACTACCAGTGCATCGCTCTGCAGAAAGGAGAGGATCTTGACAGCAACAAGTAGGGAGGTAGGGTCACATTTCTCTCCCTGACAAAGTCCAATCCTCCTGGGAACAACAGAAACACAGAGTGGTTGAGGTTGGAAGGGATCTCTGGAGATCATCTTGGCCGTCCCCCCTGCCCAAGCAGGGCCACCTCGAGCCAGTTGCCCAAGACTGTCTCCAGACGGCTTTTGAGTATCTCCAGGGGATCCAGAGGATTTGCCTGAAGGTGGACCAAGGAGCTGGGCACCCAGGACACCCCGCTTCCACCAGCACCCCTCCCACCCCTGCAGCCTGGGCAGTCCCTGACAGTGGGTACAGGAGCTGCCCCAGCCTGCAGCCCTCCCTCGCTGCTGAACGGTTACAGCCACGGCAACTTTTGCATGGTTTCTCCTCACCGGTGCTGCTCTTGCAGCACTCGCTCATGCAGCAAGGCCCAGCGAGCTGGGGAGGGCACCGTTACAAGGGGGCCCTTGGTCACCCATGCCAATTGGCCACCACATCTGCTGTGCGGAGCACCAGATGAGACTGGACCAGCTGAGGCTGCTGCAACAAAAATAAAGCCAAGCCAAATATTGAGGACAAGCAAATGCCCCAGTTTTTAATGACATGCATCGAAAGAGGCGGTTCATCTTGTATTGCAGCTGTTATCAGGCCAGTAAGAAAGACAACAAAAAAAGCAACAACCAAGGATGTGGCTAAATCTCTCTAGTTAAAAAATAGATGATGTTTTAAATGAAGGCATACTAGCTAAAAGATGCTAGAAAAAGACTATGATAAAGAGTAACATTTACTACCAATATACGCAGAAACATCTTGCTTCTCAGCTCCTCATCACAATACGGCCCCATATCATGTCTTTGATAGCTCTCATGGAAGAGATTAGAAAAAGACCCATACCATACACAGGAGGTACGTGGAAACATATACAATATATGAACAATACATAGGAAATAAGCTTTTCCTAAACACGTTGAGAAATGCACTTTTTTTCCCTACCAAAACAAACTATATCCTACTCTGATTGATTTATTATCTCAGCAGCGCCCTTTGGGCTCAGTGGATATATTAACATTAAGCAGGTAAAGACTTAAGAATAATTTAAAATAGAGCTTACAGCAGAGTTGCAGATCAGACTGATTTCTGCTGTTCTATGGTGAAAAAACCAGAAATGATCTATTAAATTTAGGGAAAAAGACTGTTGTATTTAATGGTGTCAGTGAGAAGGTGGTGAGAGTACACGTGGCAGCGAATTCACTGCCAAGCCGGTGCATGAACAACGTGGTGCCATTGGTTTGGTCTCACAGAGAACTTTGAACCTGACATTCGTTCACTCCCCAAAAAGCGACTGGAGGGTTCTTCCCTTCCAGAAAGTGGCAGATCAGTCAGGAATAAACTTGAATGCATGAAACATGTTAAACCACCAAGTTACATGTACTGTATTCGATTTTTCTTAAACATTGTTTCTTTGTACTTCCTCTCTAGCCTTCAAAGTACTCCAAGTACTCTGCTCATGCAATATCTGGTTTCAGGCAAACAGCGTGGCAGTTTGCCTGAGCTGAGAAAATATGCTTGAAGTCTGCATTCACAGGCGGCTTCAACATCCTAAGGAAAATGCTTTGTTTTTGTAGCCTGAAAGTATGTCACAAACATGAATAGAATTATACGCTCGCTCTCCCTCGCCCTCAATCCTCTTTACCTTAGGAAAAAATTATACACTTCCAATTACAGGGCCAGTTAAAATCAATACAAAGGTGGGAGAAAACAGATCATTTTTCTTATGGAAGTAACTGTTTTCATTAATTTTTCATTAGTCCTGCTTTTGTTGTGCTATCCATCACTGAAGGAGCTGGTATGCAGTAGATTACATTTAGGTTATCTTACATGCTTCCAGGATTTAGTAGATATTGCCTGATAAAGCTGCGAGCTTTATGGCTTTAACTTACATCTATCAATAATGCATCAGAAGAGAATTTTTTCTGCGGAACAGCTGTCCCTGAGCCAAGCAGCTTTCTCCTGGAATAACTGCACTGGTTACAGCTGAGACGATAGCACAGCTTTTAAACTACTCATCTAAAGGCTACAACCGCAAGAAAGAGGAGCAGATGCTTAAGGAGGAAGATAACCCGTGAGGGTTTGAGCCCTAGTTTCCCGCTGTTGTAATTTTTATTTCGGAGTGTTTGAAGCCGGCAGCCAGCCATGCCTTGCCCCATCTCAGCAACCACACCTGAAAAACATTCCTCCCATCAACCATCCCAGCATGTGTCAGGATTTTGTTGTGACCACTCTATGAACAACCAAAGCTCTTTCACAAATTGCACTGGAGCTTTTTGTTGCTATTTCCAACCCCCCGCCCCTGTAATGCCCGAGTTCTGTGGTAAGGAACTGAAACATCATAAACAGAAAATTACAGTCGCTACTGAAGAGCTGAGCCAGAGGAAGGAGGTGAAGACATCAGTAGACCCTACTTAAAACATGAAAGGTGAAGGGAATTTTATTTCATTTATTTTTCTCTCACTTGGGAAGGAATTAGAAAAAAAATCCCAAAGGTATATCAAGCCCGACATGGTTGTAGTGTTACTTTTTAAGCTTATTCAGACATCTCAGGGTCTGAAGTATTTGCTTGAACAGCCTGCAACTCTCAGGTTTAAAAACTATGTGTCATAGCACCTCACCGATTCCAGCCTCTTTCTATACTGCAAGAGGGGTTGTGAAGGAGGGTGGCAGCTGAGCGTGACTCTTGAAGTGCAGCTTGCCACCCGGGTGGTTGGAAGTCGAGCCTCTTCAGCCTCCCCAGCTGCAAGATCAGCGTATTGCTACCTTCTTCCCTTACAGGTAGAGAGATGCTTAATTGAAGATTTGTACAAATGCTTTGAAGAGACCAAGCATTGCATTAGAGCCAAAACTACTACTCTTGAGCTGCCCAGGCACAGCCCCAAGCAGAAGAAAAACAAGCCTCCTGAACTGAAGAAAGCGAGGGAAAGAAATGTTATTTATCTGGTAATAGATGTTTTTTATGTGAGCCACCCAGAGCTGAAGTATTTATTCAGAAGCAGTAGCGATTAGTGAAATCACGGCTATAGATCTTCAGAACTAGTGTTCACACTCTGGCTGTTTTGTCTTTTGTTTTTGCATTGAGTGCAATTGCTTGGAGGTTAATCAAATGAAGTATCAACCATCCATTGGTGATCCCCACTAAGCCCCCTGGTTTGAACTAAGGCTAGAACGAGTGCAGTACATGAGTTTTGGGGACTTCAGCATGCATAGTCTTTGTTTTAAGTCAACGCCCAAAGTGAGGTGCGCACTCGACAGGTCGCTGCCCTGCCCTTTAGACTGCATCCTAACGGTGAGCAGGCAAGGCCAGGCATCCCATGCCACGCACTTTCCTCAGGAAAATTAAAAACAACACTGACAAGCTACATAATAGAACAGAAGCTAGAAGACCATTTGGGGTTATAGATGAGATCATTTATCAGTCCAAACTCTGGTGTACGGAGACAAATCTCCCTCCCTCCATCTCTCCCCGGACCAGCAAATCAGAGCTGTGCTCCAAGGACCAGGGGACCAGGGCTCCCTGGGCTGGGCAAGGGCACCAACACCTCATGCTCCCTGAAGGGCACAAACCCAGCCTGTTCACACCAGCAACAGCCTCTCTGGAGAGAAGAGCTCATGGACATACAGTTTCAATGGGGCTGAGAGAAAAAAGTCTGATCGAACCACGCATCCTCTGACCTGCAGTGCAAAATACTGTATTTTTTTAGAAGCAACATGCAACAGAGATGACATACAATTGCTGTCAATGCAACAGTACCAACAGCCGATCACCACGCCACGCCTCTTCTCATAATTGCTAAATCACACTGATCTGTAATTCAGCTCATAACTTGGGTATGGGGCAAGTTCACCATGAATACGGAAGGCAGAAGATGGGATCTGGCCCATAATATCTGACATCAGTTGAAAAAGATTCCTCTTCCTTATTTTAGGTGCACAGGACTCAATAACGTATTAAGTCCCTAGTCAATAGACATGTGAAAAAAATCACAGACTCATGGAAAAGTGGACTTTTCCCCATCTGTCAGAGGACACCTCAATTTCTGAAGCTCACACCCTTGTACAAACAGAGGAAGCTTCAGCAGGTTGGTACTAGGGTTTCCCCCCAGCATGGACGTTAGCATCCTGGTTACCAGCTAGCAGCGCTAGGCTCAGCTTACAAGGGTATGAATTTTTGTGCTATGTGCCTGCATCTTTTTTTAGAAGAGGGGTAGGGACACAATTTTAGCAGTTGCAATCTCAAATAGAGGATCCCAAATGCTAAGTCAGTTTTGGGGTCTTCAATAACCAGATCAACGAGGTAGCAGCCAAAGCCAACACAGGGACCTGATGCAACGTATTGATTTTTGGTGGTGGCGATCTCTCCAGACCCTCAAGAAATAATAAACCACTCAAACTGAAGTCTGAGAAAAAGCAACTGGTCTACAGGCCCTGAGGATGTCTTGGTTTCATTTCCACTGTAAATAAACCTCAGGCAGCAAGAATGCCTACATACAAATACCAGTTGTCCCTAGGAATAATTCATAATACAGAATTCCACAGCCAAGAAATGACAGATGGAAATAAATGTTTTTATTTCTCTGAAAAACTGACCATTGGTCAATAAAAATTCTTTTCTCCCCCCCCCCCCCCCCCCCCAAATCAAACCCTTCCAAAATCAGATCCTTCACCAAAAATGTGAACATTAAGGAAAAACGCACTTGACAAGTCATTTTGGTGATGGTAAAACCCCTGTAATTAGTATAGCAATCAATTTTTAAAGGTTGCTGCAAAAAATTATGCTCATGAACAAAATGTTTCTCTTCAAATTGAAATCAGTGCCTGTTTAGCATAAAGAAAAATAATTGAATGGGTGGCTCAACTTTCATGTTTTCAGAGGATAGCAGGTTGCTCCCATTGGATTTCGTTATGGATTCTATCAGGCATAAAAAAACCAATGCCTCAACTATACCTGCCAATCGAGCACTGAAATGATCAGCTTGCTTCTAGACACGGGGCAATGGAGAGGAAAAACATTTGCTGGGCCAGACTACCTGGCCAATCAGTACCTGGAGACAGAATAACTTAGCAGCACCTATTTACAAGTAGTGCTTCTGGAAAGAGAGATTAACCGAGTGACTAAGCGGGACTTCACTGTCTCCGGAGCAGGGTAAATTTACTCAGTCTGCAATGGGACACTCACACTTTAAAGGTTCATCCAAGCGCGCCAGGATCCATACTTACGTTACGTAGCTGTTTGGTAAGCTAAGGAGGCAACAGCAGCAGAATTAAACCCTAGGTCGATGGTTATTGCAGAAATCCAGCGTTCACGTTACCAAAACAAAGGGTGAAGACCCAGTTCCTCTGCCTGTGTCTCATTGTGGGAAGGGGTGTCAGGTAGCATCTGCAATCTCTGCATGTCCACAGCAGTTCTCCTAAGTAGCTGCTTAACCAAGTTGCAGAAGTACAACGTTGGCAGCTACCGTTCACTGCAGCTCTTCCTCTTGTTATTAAATACAGCACCACCGATAGCATAAAATGGAGTCGTACTTTTTAATAAAAAATTAGATAAATTTAAACTATTGTACATGTCAAAATTACTAACCTCCAGAAAAGAGCTGACCGTAATCTGGTTGTCCTTGGTTCCCCCCAATCCCCCCTTCCTGGATATATTGCTCATTTGTCTGTTGATCAGTTTTTCTAAAAAACATTTTTAAAACACATGGTTACAAGCCTCAATTGCAAACAGGACTAATCTCATTTGCTCTCTAAAACTCTACATCTACCTTATATTCCTGCATACATTTTTCATCAGCCATTGCTTTCTTTATTCATGACTTCTTACTCCATGACCACACCGTAATTGCAGTGACATTTACATTCAGGGTCTTGGAGTGATTTTTGACTCCATCAACAACGAACGCGGGCTCGCTGGGAGGGTGACCAGCCAGTTGGGGATTTGGGAGGAGCACAAAGGTGTCCTCAGTGTCATCAAGTCGGACATGTATGTGCTGAGCAAGCAAAACCGCCGGCTGAGCACAACCTGCCGGCTTTGGGAGCAATGCAACAAAAAGCATTAGTGGCGAAGCTCCCCACCTTCCACACCCAGCCTGTGCAAAGGCTGTGGGCAGCGTGGGTGCTGCCAGCGCTGGGGCAGGCACTGCGGGGCCAGTTTTGGGGCCGCTGATGCTCCTGGCCAGGCAGACTTGGGGTACCTGCTGGCTAAGCGGTGGGGAGCAGGGAAAGGAGCCGCAGCCCCCTGGCTCCAGACTGCACCGGAGCACATGCCTGTACATAAACCATGGCGGCTAGCAGGGCAGGTCTGAATTTGAGAGTACCTTTGGGCTTAACAGACAGTGTAAACATATCCCTGGGTACACTGCGGAGGCCCCAGAAAGTGAGGCTCCACCTGGAAACGCAGGGAGAGTTTCTGTAGCAAACAGTCTCTGAAACATCACATCACCTTGCACTGGTAACCCCTGTACTCTCGGCCCATGGGGACTGGGATCTTTTTCAACATCACAAATTTCATACCACTTCCAACAGCTTGAAGATCTGTTAAAAATATTTATTTCCCAGGATTTTAGCTTTCTGACTTCTACGGAAACTAACAACCAAATTGTGGGCAGTAAGAGCAAGCATTTGTTTATTTTGTAAGAGGACTACTTGCTGCTAATTGAAAACAAGCATTTTCAATGAGGCAGCTGTTTCAGTACTGTGAACAGACAGATCAGCATCACATTGAAGATCTAATAACCCGCTAATGAACCTTAATTTTTGGAGCCCCCTCCCTCACCCGTTTCCACATTTCAATAATTTCAAAACCATTGATATGTGCTGCCAGAGAGTTAAGTATGCCCTCTGACATCTTTTAATAAAAACCAGAAAAATGGTAGCTTTTCTTCTTTTTTGAGTTATCAGACTATATTAAAAACCTTGTTACATGTATTTAACAACTTTTTTTTTTTCTTTTCTTAAATAAATAGCAAAGTGTCACCAAAATGAATGGAAAGCCGGCATCATTGCATTGATAAAAACTTCCATACTAGGATGAATACACAGTCATATTCTGGAATATTGCACAAAAAGATACTTTGGAGGAAAGGTGGTGGTTGCTGGTGTGTCTTAGGTGGGGTGGTGAAAGCATCAACCCGTGAACGGTCCGTGCAGCGGTATCATGATGTGGCACCTTTGCAAACTCTCACCGGCCCAAACCAGGCAGCTGCAGAGGTGGCCTCGGTGAGACTCTGCAAGAGAACAACTCGCAGGACATCTACGCAGAACATCGACTTACCGCCTGCTAGCAAGAGTAACGCAGCCGATGGCGTAATACGAGGGGCTGACCGTCTCACTCTCTAGGCAGAAGAACACTAGCTTTAAATGAGGGAAATGAACAACATTAAAAACAAACAGGCTGACTAACACTCAGCAGAGCAAGGGCTTGGAGAGTTGAAGCTGCCAACTCCTTAGTCAAGAGGGAAGGATGCAACTAGTCACCGTTACATTGAAGGTTACAGAACCAGGCGTCATTTTTGGATGGGTTTCCCTGGGCTGAGCTGG
The DNA here is from genome assembly GCA_013389945.1 of Fregata magnificens. Classification (NCBI taxonomy): domain Eukaryota; kingdom Metazoa; phylum Chordata; class Aves; order Suliformes; family Fregatidae; genus Fregata; species Fregata magnificens. The sequence continues at coordinate 141,342 of WAAD01037796.1, forward strand.
TGTTATTTTTAAGTCTGACCAACAGCCTCTCTTCAAATTGGGACAAAGCTTAAAAAGGACAGCACCGAAGGAAGACCAGCCACATGCGGCACACCAGACAGATCCCGCAACGGCGTCTGCTGCCTTTAACTCACTCCACCGTGTGCGGGCAGCGCTGCCTGCCCGCTGCCTGCCAGAGCAGCCGCCACTCCACGTGCTAGAGTGCAGTGAGCTAAATCCCACCTCTCTGCTTCTGTTGGCTTAAATCAGACCCTCGTTATTTTAAACAGAGTTTATTGTATTTAATACATTATAAAATTTGAAAAAATTGTAGGAAAGCAGCAGATTCAAACCAGAGCATCTCTACCAAATATTAATTATTCTGGCCCCCTTTGAAAAAACACAAAACAAAACCAACAAAAAAACTCATTCAAAAGAAAAGTTAACCTTTCACATCTGTGAGGGCAGACAAAAAGTGTGCGACTTCTGTACAAACTACATTTAAAATTTCAGTCGACTAGCTTTCCAATGCAATGGATGGTCATCTCCTGAACACCTGCCCATCCACCTCTAAAAAAGACAGATAAACCTCCATATGCAAATAAAGTTGAGTCAAGGTGTGTACACATTAAAAAGTGGATGGCTGTTTGGCAATGGAAAATTGGTGAAGAGTAGTCCATGTATCCCCCAATGGTAATGGCTTGTACACCGTTAAGTGGGCCCGGGTAAGGCCTAGGACACTTAATGGCCATCACAGCACCAACCTCATCTACCACTTTTTTGTTGTTGCATTTCCTACCCTTTGACATATACATACATATATATATGTACATACATACATATACATACATATCTTTTATATATATGTGTGTGTGTGTGTTTTTTCTTTTACACCTTGAGGTTATTATTATTATTACTACTATTCCAAATGTTCCCATATGAATTCAGGTGTGGTCTCTATATTTGATATAAATGTGTCTTTTATTCAATTTTAGTTCCAGGACTTGTTCGGAGTCCAGACTGCACATGAAACGTCCCCCCTTTTTTTTTCCTCTCTCTTTTCTTTTTTTTTTTTCCTTTTTTTTTTTTTTTTTTTTTTTTTTTTTTGTTTGTTTGCATAAAGAAACATGTCCATTTTAGTCCAGAGGCTCTTGCTTTATTCGAATGACGGAGGGTGCACGAGATGTCCTTCTGAGTTCTCGTCTCAGTACGTATTCACTGAATTGGGAAGAGTCCACCCCACCTCCACATGAGCCAACAATCTCAAACCCTCTTTGCTGTAACCTCTCAAGTACCTGCAAAAAAGAGGAAACAAACACCAATGTATAAGCAAACAAACAGACTATTTGCTGTCCAAGGACAATAACTGCTATTTTCAAATGGATCCAGCTAAGAAACAAAAGTGGTTACACAGATCCGCTAACTGGTTCCCTCAGCTTCATTGTATTGGACTGATTTCTGCTGACTTTGGCCACTGAGCAATAAGAAAAATGCAGAAAAACATATTTTAATTTTTCAGTACTGTCAACAAATCCAGTATTCTTCTAGCCACAGAAACATACCTGGAAAAACGCATTCTCTGCTTTACAAAGTTTACAATACAAAAGTGCAAATACAGGATTGCACAGCAGATACCGGAGGATGCTGAGCAAACACCTCAACTAAATGGTGACAATGCAGATATTGGCAGTCATAATTTCAGAAAAGTTACCATCATATTTTCTAGACGCTTGAAAACCAACTGCGACTATGAAGGTTTGTGGCTAGTTACCTGTGGTAAAACCCGGGACCTTTCAACTTTAATTATGGGACTAACGAGTTCTGCCTATTCACCTTCTTTCCTCCCTTTTCACAACCTGAGTGTTGCTTCCAGTGGGAAATACAATGGCAAAAAGAAAAAAAGAACCCACACACAAGGAAAAAAGAAGAGTCAGGCATGGCTCTCGGACCAGTAGGGAGATGTGCCCAACAAATGATGGTGCAAAGACCTCAGCTCCCAGCACCAGCTCCAGGCTGCTAAGAACATGGTCTCCTTCCACACCACTATTCCACTATTTTTTTTCTAATTACCCATGTTCATGCTGGTTTACTGTAACTGCAGGGCTGAGGCATTCTTTCCCTTGTTTATACTCTTTGCTACTTTTATCATCATCTTTATCTGTTCTGCTGCCTTGGCTTCCTTTGCCTCACCTGTGAAGGAGACTCTTCCAGGGCTTCACCAGGGTCAGCTGTGATGGCCACCAGCCCCAAGGGGGGGCTGATGCTCCCACACCCCACAGGACATGGGACCCTCTGTCCAGCATGACTGGACCTCACTGGGGTTGTGCTGGGAGCAAGTGCCTGAGTCTTTCCCGGCTATTTCACCAATTAGCAAATTGGCTTGCATGTGTGCTGGGACAGCAAGGGCAAGCAGAGTGGCAGAAGGCTGCAGAGGACTGGGGTGGCGGGAGAAGCGAGCTGTGATTTAAAAAACGCTTAAAACAAGACATGCTATGTCTTTACATATATTGCTTCAGGTTCGCAAACATCCTTCCAAAATACCTGAGCATGGCTAATTGCTCAGCAGACAAATCTCAAAAAGGAGGGTGTGGGAAAAGAGGCTCAGAAGCAACCATCAAAACATCTGTACAATTATTGTTTACCCTGATCTTTAGCTTTTGGCTTATGCAGTTAAAATCCCCCCAAAATATCTCAGTGCAAGCCACTGAAAAATAGAGCAGGAGAACTTAGGTCCTGAGAAAAAATGCGGTGGAAGAACTGGTCAGGAAACTAGCCCAGTCCTGGACAAACCATTTGGTCTGCACCTCACTCTCCAGGTCTATTGGTAGTCCCTGTCCTGCCCCACATTGTTATTAGGACTGGGAGATGCTTATGTGCCCCAAAAATGGAAGATGCAGCATTATCAACGTGGGATCATCATCTCTCTTGAAGCCTGTGCATATTTTGCCACTCTGACTCGGGTTTTTCACATCAGTAAATATGCTTGGCAATTCTTATTTGTGTGACAAAAAATGTAAGCATCAGAATAAGTGACAAAACAACTGAAGGATACAACTGCTTTGAGAACCATCATATGACATGTAGCTAAATAACCGTCCTTGAAAGTCTCATCCCTTCTCAGTTGTAATCTTACATCTAAGGCTGTTCTAAATTTGCATTAGTTACTGCGACAAAACAACTTTGATGTTTCAGCATGACAATAAAGGCCAGTAAGAGACAACTGTCCAAGCATAACATGGCTTAACCATATCTCAATAGTCCAGATAGGTCTATCCAGACTCCTGTGTTAAGTGCTAGCACGTATGCAGTGCCTGGCGAGCCTTCGGTGCGTACTGCAGCGCTCAGCTCGCTTCCTCTGGGGAGGGAGCAGAGCAGAGCTTCTCTACCTGGACAGCAGGACCTGGCAGATGGAAAGACGTCAAGCTTAGCTTGCAAGTCTCTTCTGTGTAAAAACTTGCTCGTGAGTCTGCAGCATTTAGGAGGTGTATCTAAACCAAACAGCATCAATAGTGCTAGTGACAATTCCAGATGTGAAGAAGTGTTCTTACTCCAAAGTGCTGGCTGTGCAGGATGTGCTAACTAGGTGGAGACAGGTGTGTGAGGTTGTTTGTTTTTAACCAACAAACGATAAAACAGATGACACTATAACTTATAAGTTTATGATAATTATTCCAGAAATTACCTGCATTTGTGTCCCAGATTTTTTCTTAGCCATTTCATAACAGCTACTGATTTTAGATATTGCTCCATAGAATCATCGAATAGTTTGGGTTGGAAGGGACCTGTAGGGGTCATCTAGTCCAACCCCCCTGCAATGAGCAGGGACATCTTCAGCTAGATCAGGTTGCTCAGAGCCCCGTCCAACCTGACCTTGAATGTTTCCAGGGATGGGGCATCTACCACCTCTCTGGGCAACCTGTGCCAGTGTTTCACCACCCTCATTGTAAAACATTTCTTCCTTATATCTAGTCTAAATCTATCCTTTCTCAGTTTAAAACCGTTACCCTTTGTCCTATCGCAACAGGCCCTACTATGCCATAAAAAACTAGGAAAAACTGCTGAAAGTGAAAGAGAAGGGTCTTCCCTGAGACCACAGAAATGCATGGGTCCCCGTTTGCAATAAGCAGATGTGCCTTTGTTTTTGTTACCACAGCAAGGAGGAAGACTGAACATGCTTTCTTCATCCAAAGGAAAAAGTATATGGTGATTTATTCAAGAAGTACTAGAGAGGTCTTTATCAAATGCGAAAGACCTGGGTAACACTGGAAAAAGGACACACTAGTTTTTAACCACACCTGTCATAACTTCCCCCCGCTGTACCCTTCACATTACACGCCTTGCCTGGTAGTCTTGTTGAAGGGTCAAAGTCCTCCTAGGATGTCCCAGTTTGAAATACAGCAGAGGGGGCTGAGGCAAAGCCCTACGAGGGTAAGACTCAACAGATGCCTCCTCCTGTGGCTGCAGGCTGCTCCCTTCTCCAGAAATACTGGGTCCTGTTTCGGGAGGAAGGAGGAGGAAGAAGGAGGATGCTGGCTGTGTTCTCCCTCTGTGGAAGTGTAGCCCTCCTTTCAGTAGCTGGCCAATGCTACTGTCTCGTTGTCTCTTTCTCACATTAATTCCCCTTTCCCCTCACTTCTCACTTACTACACCTGGAATAAGAGACTGGGGCTTCACCTTTTTGCTCCTCCGTTCTTCCTATTTAGTTTCAGGGCCTGTGGACTCTGGCAAATCAGAGCATCTCCACTGCCTTTCTCAGGTGAAGGGACAGCTCACGATGCCCTCACAACAGGCTCTGTGAGGATGTTCCCTCCCTAGCTTGAGATGTCCCTGTGCCCTCTCATCAAGCCAGAAAACAATTTGTAACAAGCAGGGCAAGGGACTGGAAGCAGGCTTGAATGGTCGCCCTATATTCAAATGTCAAAAAAATGTTTCTCCAAACATGCAATGTCTTTATATTGAGGCAAACATATCTCCTGAAGTAGGTTTTTAACACTACTGTAGTTTGCTTGCGAAGAGATTTGGCGATGGTATGTGTGAATTAAGTTGAGAAAGCAGCCTTGACCCATAGCAGTAAATAACTAGCTCAGGGCCTCCAGCTGATTTTGTTCACCAAAATGCTCCAGTGACAGGGAAGAGGGTCAACCCCCTTGTATCTGGCCAGCAGGCTCCCTTCCAAAAAATGCTTACGTGACTTCCTACCTGAACTGAGTTGAGGTGACAGTATCCATTCAGGGGAAATCGGATGACATGCGTCGAGTCGTGATTCCAGCCGGCGTTGACAGAATTACACATCACGTCACCGATTTCTGGAAACACTTCTTCTATCAATGACTTATCGCCACTCAGTGTAATCCTCTCTCCAAGATCTGGGGCAACTCGCACCACCAGGCACTCACAAGACTTTGAGAAGCGGCCACTCTCCCGGTCCTGTTTCCACCTTTCCATCTCTCCTAGCATGGGCTGAAGCTGGAAATACTTTGCTTCTTCATATAACAAACTGTAGTCCTGAAAGACACATATATTACTGTGCACAATTAAGAAAGAGGCATTGCTAATGTACCGCTTAATGTATATGGTTATTCAGGCTAATGCCGCTCTAGATCTGGAACCCTTCAGACATAGTTCGTAATTACTGTGTAGGAAGGTGTAATAAAATAACAGTGCGAGCAAAAAAATAACCATCAGCCACTTGAAACAGACTGGGTATGGCAGCACTCGGGAGGGGAGGGGGAGGCTACGCTTGCTCAACTCCCTCCCGCTATGGAATAATCCAGGCAAAAAACCCACTTCTCCCCATATTTTATCCCCATAGTGATGTCATAGAATAATGACCTCATTGAACAGATGGAACAGAATTCAATCAGGATTCAGAAAATTCATCACTAGGATCTGTCGCGTCTTACAGCAATACTAGCAGGCATTGTAACAGGTATAAGAATGTAAATGAGGGAGCCTGCAATGGTTCTTAGTGTAAAATGATTCAGTTATTTGCATAATGGATTGCAGATATTACTGCATTTTAAAAATTAAGTATTTTTTAATACCTCTCCATTTTGCCAACAGTATTGTTTACTACATTGTCTCAAACACCAGAGCAGAGAGAACACATTTCTAAGCATAGCCAGTACAGAAGTAATTTAGAACTGATGATCCGGAGTCTGTCTACTGCCATTTTTTAAATTTTAAAAAAAAAAAAAAAAATCTTGTTTTTCTAGGTTTAAGAGCATAAGACCATTTGGAAAATATTTATACAGAGAAAAGCAATACATGAGAATTAGGGAAGACAGAGGAATAGAATGACAACAAGAGAAGACTGCTAACCGTCAATATGGCCCTGAATTTGAGCTAGAAACCAAATATTTGATGAGCATGGGAGGCCTTAAAGGCGCAGGCTGTCCCCGTGTGCCGTAAGACGAACCGGCGGGGAAGAAGACCGGCCTGGCTGAACAGGGAGCTCTTGCTGGGGCTCAGGAAAAAAAGGAGAGTCTACCACGCTTGGAAGAAGGGGCAGGCTACTCAAGAAGAGTACAGGGAGCTCGTTACGTCGTGCAGAGAGGAAATTAGGAAGNGGAGAGTCTACCACGCTTGGAAGAAGGGGCAGGCTACTCAAGAAGAGTACAGGGAGCTCGTTACGTCGTGCAGAGAGGAAATTAGGAAGCCAAAAGCCCAGCTAGAGCTCAATCTGGCCACTGCTGTAAGAGATAATAAAAAATGTTTTTACAAGTACATTAACAGCAAAAAGAGAGCCAGGGAGAGTCTCCCTCCTCTGGTGGATGCGGGGGGGAACATTGTCACCAAGGACGAGGCAAAGGCTGAGGTACTTAATGCCTTCTTTGCCTCAGTCTTTAATAGTCAGACCAGTTATCCCCAGGGTATTCAGCCCCCTGAGGTGGAAGACAGGGACCGAGAGCAGAA
>WAAD01037796.1:148936-210817 GCA_013389945.1 Fregata magnificens
TGAGGTGCTGGAGCGTGTCCAGAGAAGGGCAACGAAGCTGGTGAGGGGTCTAGAACACAAGTCTTATGAGGAGCACCTGAGAGAACTGGGGCTGTTTAGCTTGGAGAAGAGGAGGCTGAGGGGAGACCTTATCGCTCTTGACAGCTACCTGAAAGGAGGCTGTAGTGAAGTGGATGTTGCTCTCTTCTCCCAAGAAACTAGCGATAGGACGAGAGGGAATGGCCTCAAGTTGCATCAGGGGAGGTTTACATTGGACATCAGGAAGAATTTCTGCACCAAAAGAGTAGTTAGGCATTGGAACAGGCTGCCCAGAGAGGTGGTGGAGTCGTCAACCCTGGAGGCGTTCAAAAAATGTGTAGACGTGGCACTCCAGGGCCTAGTTTAGGAGTCATGGTGGTGTTAGTTGATGGTTGTACTTGATGATCTTAGAGGTCTTTTCCGACCTTAATGGTTCTATGATTCTATGTTGGTTGGGTGGACTTGCCAGTAGTTACATTTTTCATTTCAGCACAGTACAGTATATTTATGTGTTTAAAAGGCTCTGCATATCTAACTTCTTAATATTGCATGGAAGGTGGCTCTTCCTTTTTCTGTATTTCTGATTACCTTCAGGACAAATGCCAAGAGCAGCACAAAGCCACCCTAAGGCTTCAAGAGAGGGACAGGGTGCTTATCGGCTAGTTCCAAACTCCCACATTATTCAGGTAGGTCTACCCTTATCACGCATGGGTGAAGTAAGTATGTGTCTACAGCTGATGATTCAAAGGTTGCTGCAATACAGCTCTTGAACTCAACCTCACACCTATTATGCCCCAAACACCTGAAAAATCTGTCTCAGATGCGAGGAATAAAAGACTGCACACCAGTGTGAACTGCTCTAACCCTTCCCCATCACCCCTCTCGTTCAATCTGAATTGCTGTATTTCCTACGGTGAACTAATGGCACAGCTAGCTACGCTGATATGCATTCATTAAGTAACGATAAAGATCTGTTCAGATTGCAACCGCGGTCTCCAGCGCTCTCTTCGCTGACACCACACATACACCCACATACCTACAAGCAGATCAACACAGAACATCACATGGAGTCTGAAGCTCTAGCTCTGTAGGCTAATGTCTAATGCAGTGAACTACCACAAATTTAATTCGTTATTAGAAAAGAGAAAAGGCAGGCTCTTTATTAAAGTTTAAATAATAAACGTGGAACTATTCATCCCTGACTTCTCTAAAACTCCAAAATTAAACTTGCAGTATGCATTCAAGAGTCTGAAGGAGAAAATATTCCATGACTTAATATTACCTCAATATTACTCATGTGTGCAGTTTATTTTGTCAATACTGTGATTCCCACACAATTCTCTGAATTTCAGCGTGGGAGTGGAAGCTGGAGCTGCTGCAATCAGAGGGGAAGCATAAAAGTGGATGAGAGGACAAGTAATCAGCAAAGCTCACGAGCAGTCAGCTCCAGATTGTAACATCCTTTGTTTCCATCAGCATCCTACGATATTTAATTTCCCTAGGTCAAACATGGCAAGGTTGCTCCATTACGCTATAGCCAGGAGGGGAAAATTTAATATTGATGCCACTCTAGGAAAGGCTGACAGATGCCACTTTAGCCACCCCACGCTTACTTTGGCCACATACCTGAAATCAAACACCATACCCTACAAGTCCCTTCCCTGTCTAGGGCTCTGTTTTGACTACACGCCAGATACTTGCTTTACCAATGTATATGCAAAACACCCAAGTCCCTTGAAATCTCACCTTGAAATCATCAGGAATGAGGAGTTTCGATGTCCTTAAAAAATTCAAGATATATCTGAACATCTGCCCATCTCTGTCGATGAAATAATGCTGCTTGAGACTGTCGAGGACAATGGGCTCCGTGCCATCGAAAAGTCGGCCGATTCTGGAGAGGAAACAAGAGGTGAGCGGCAGGGTCAGACCAAGCTTGGCTTAGCAGCCGCTCAAATGGCCCGACGCTGCAAAACCCCCTCGTGCCGACTTCACCGAAGCAGTTCTGTGACTCCGCCTCGTAAGAAAAGGGCTGGTTTCAAACAACGATTTAAGCCGCATGTTTTCCAGCGTGGCCTCAGAAACTTCTAAGTTGCACAGCTCGGGAGGTGCAGGGGAAGCAGCTGGGGCAGGAGCCTCTCACACCAGCCTCACTGCCCAAATCTGTGTCTTGTGAGATGACAACCCCTCGATTACTTTGGACACCTTTCTTGATAGCCCCCCTCAGCAGACCCCATCCCCCCAGACGCACCAACCCCCTTGATTGACTCCATTCTGCTTTCCCGGGGATTGCACAGTGAACCTGATTTAGTTTGGAAACTGCACTTGGGAAATGTGGTGTTTCTTTTGGGTTTTTGGGGGTTTTTTTTTTTTTTGGTTGTTTGCTTGGGTTTTGTTTGTTTTCAAACCCAGTTCATTTTTTGGATGCCATTTACTGCAACCAACACTTGGACAGGCACAACTGAGGGGGCAGCACACTGTGGGAATAAGAAGCTGGGGATACAAAGGTTATAACATTTCAACGCGAGGTAATGAATTCACAGCAAAAATTAACTGTTTGTGGCAGGTATCAATTAGCACACACTAAAATAATCAGGAAAAACCCCTCAGTTTTGACAGAGACCACCCACCGACCACCAGAACCACACAGCCACCTAGAAAGCCTCCGTCTGCCAACAGTTCTCGCAACATCAACTGCTGGGTGCACACACGTTTTCTAGACGTGTGCCCCACAAACCTGCTTTTGTTAAAGCAGCAGGAAGGGCCAAAAACTCTGAAAAAACCCTCGCCAGAGTAACACGAAATATGTGTTGTGTTTCTGCACCAGGGCATTTGCAAAACGCTCATGAGTCACTCGCAGTTTCCCAATGAAATCAGCAGGAGTAACTGGTAGGTTTGATTTTGTGTGTCTGTTTATACATCTGCATGTGCAACGTGGAAGTACTTTTTGATTCTTTCCAACACCAGAACTGTAAACAAAATGGTCTCAAAATAGCTCGCTCGCGATACATCACACGGACACTCCGTGTGAAATACTACCGACAATTTGGGATGCAATTTCAGAGCCTTGTCACAACCTGTTACATTCTGTAATATTCTGCAGATGCTGTGTTTTCATTGTTTTAATGAAAAGGCTCATTCGTACGCAGTTTTTGTCCCAACATAGCCAATTTGTTTCGGGAACCAGCACAGTAAAACCTCTGCAGGTTACTAAAGAGCATACAATAGCATCACCGTATACCTGCATGGAGCTAAGGGACCAACAGGCACTTTTGTTCCCTGATCACGCTCCGTTTGCGGCGTAGGTAAGGTACAAATCTGTCTTCTCACAAAAAGGATACAGCAAGCAAAACGAACAGTCACGGCACACTATTTTTGTTATAAAAGAAGTGAAGAAACAACCATTCACCACCACCAGCTGGAAAAAAAAAAAAATGCCAAAAATTCAGAGGTGATCAGCCCTCCTGGCTGCATGAAGCATCCCAGGCCGAGAGACATCCCCATCCATCAGCCAGCAGAAGGGGATCTCCAGGAAAGGTTCAAGAGGCAAAAGACAGAAGCGGTTCCCAAAGAGGCGGGGACAGCAGGGCTTGCAGCAAGTTCTCACAGAACTGCAGAGGGACAGGGCTCCAGGTGACCACAGGCCACTTCACACCCACAGCCATACACCTTCCCTTTGAAAATGGCACAGCCAACCCAAATGGAGTTTGAAGTGATGTCTGTGCCCACAGCAGGGACCTTGGTAGTACACCCAGTAATAAGTCGTGAACAGAATACAAGTCTCATCTATTCTTTCTCACCAGCTGGGAGAGATGAAGTCCAGGAAAGAAATAAAATCCCATTAACCTCAACTGGCCATTTACAGTTCTGTAGGAAATGCCTGAATCAATTCAAGTCGCATGAAACCTGTAACATAAGGAATTTAATATATTTTGCAGAATGATCACGTACAAAATACTTTTTTCAAAGCCATCCCTTAAAACAATTCAAGCTTTCTTCCTCGGATACTTGTTCCTGCCTGCCCTGCTGCTCAAAATACAAGCTGCGACAGGCCATATAATACAGGTTCCTGTTCACTAGGTGGATGACCAACATTTATGTCTAATATGGACGCACTCGGCATTTAGAATAAATTTTCCCCTATACTCAAGCGTGTCATCTTGTAATCTATCATGGAATTCACACAAAAACCATATGTATTTGGCCAAGTCAGTCATTACTGAAATGTATAATGGTAATTGGTTTCTGCAGCATTTTCCTAGCTCTAAGCTACTATAATTACATATTTACTGCATTCAGCTCTAGAGCCCCCAACATAAGAAGGACATGGACCTGTTGGAGTGAGTCCAGAGGAGGGCCATGAAGATGATCAGAGGGATAGAACAACTCTCCTATGAACACAGGCTGAGAGAGTTGGAGTTGTTCAGCCGGGAGAAGAGAAGGCTCCGGGGAGACCTTATAGCAGCCTTCCAGTACCTGAAGGGGAGCTACAAGAAAGCTGGAGAGGGACTTTTTACAAAGGCATGTAGTGATAGGACAAGGGGTGATGGCTTTAAACTGAAAGACGGTAGCTTTAGATGAGATATAAGGAAGAAAATCTTCACTATATGAGGGTGGTGAGGGACTGGAACAGGGTGCCCATAGAAGTTGTGGATGCCCCATCCCTGGAAGTGTTCAAGGCCAAGTTGGATGGGGCTTTGAGCAACCTGGTCTAGTGGAAGGTGACCCTGCCCATGGCAGGGGGGTTGAAACTAGGTGATCTTTAAGGTCCCTTCCAACCCAAACCATTCTATGAGTGTGATTTTAAACCTCTAGGTTTTTTGTCTTAATTTTATCAATTGTTTAGGAGAAGAACAAGATAGTATCAGAGGGTGGAGCCTTCTGACAAAACCGTAATGCTGACAAGAGCACACAACCATCAGGAGTGCTACCTGGGACCTGAAAGCCGCTGGGTCTGAGCTGGAAGAGTTAACAGAAAGCACTTAGTGCACTGCAGCTTTGCAGTAGCAGAAAAACCCAAGGGATTGCAAAGTCCCAATTCCCCTGGCATCCCCCCAGGATCACTTTGCAATACACAACTGCACTTTCACATGTTAAAACAGCTTTGGAAGGGTTAGACCCCCAGCAGAGAGACTTCTGTAAACAAAGTTAAAGCCTTTTTCCTTTTCAAATGGAAAAAATGTGGATTCCAGCTTCCTACACAGGCCTCCAGGGAAAGACTTGAGATAATATGGGACCCAAATCTGGTGGCACGGTCCTTCTCCTAAGCTGCATTTGTTATACCCATCAGGAGAGGAGACTGGGCTATGCCAGGATCTGGGCCACGACCAACGCCTTCACCCTCCAGCCTCCCCCTGTACTCTTGGGTTCCTAGAAGCACAGCAGCAAGCTCTCTGCTGCGCCTCGCTTAGCAACTTTTCTATGCAATAATATTTGAGTAACCATCCTCCCTGTCACCCACAGCTCCACGGTTACTCCTGCTTGGTCTCACACTGCAATTACAAATGCGAGAGAGACATCAATCTGCAGGCATGAGAAGGGACTGTTAAGTCATGTTTATTATAATTTCGTTTTCCAAGAAAACCTGAACGATGTTTTTCCCCCATCTCCTTCTTGACAATGTTGGCTGATGACCGGCAAAGATAACTTTTTTTTTTAAATGACAAATACGTAACAGCTGAATGGATTTCCAAACAGGAAAGTGCTTTGAAGGAGGCTTGCAAAATAAGCTGATAATTATATGCAGAATTAGCCAAATATCAAGGGTAAAGGATAAAAAACTGTAGTCCATTTACAAGAAAATGTACTTCTGAAATATTTAATTAAAACTAACAGGCTGAAATTTTCTGTATATCAGGAAAATTAATGTCCCATGGGTTGAAAGTGCGACCTCCAATGGGTAATAATTAATGTCTGTGGCTTTAAGTATCATATTCCACTGTCAGAAATTGAATGCTTCAAGGGTTGAAAATATAACCAGTGGAAAACTCTGCTTCCGTCAGAGAATTTGGTTTTACTTTAAGGACACAAAACAGGTACAGCCACAGGCCTGGTTTCAGTGGGGAGAAAACAACCGAACACAGAAGAGATCACTGTTTTAACTCCATAAAATACTACAGGGAGGGACCATTCTCCCCACAGACCAGCACTTCCATAGCAGCGTTTCTAGACCAAAGGGCTAGCATGGGTAGATGACATTGCTTACAAGATTTCTCAAATTCTTCAGAAAGAAGTCCTGTTTGTCAAGGATAAAAATATACTCAGTCTGCAGCAAAACTGTATACATAGTGTAAGTGTTTATAACCTTGCTCTCTCAGTGTATAAATATTTATATATATTATTATACACATAAAGAGAAACACTTCCCTTTAGTATGTTCTGCCTCAGTTGAGAATTTGGGAAAGCAGCAATAATTAGGAACAAGATGGCAAATATTAATTAAACAAGTCAACTACTGCACAACCTTCTTAACACTAAGAAAAATGACACAGTTCTGCAGATTGTTTTAGTGGCTTCAGTGGACAGAGCTAAAATTCATCCCTTTTGTAATCAAAGGGATGCAAGGAACATGGAAAAGATGCAAGCCTTAATGTCTGCAAGCACGCAGAATATTGCATTACTTTCAATCTAAGGTAGAAATAAACCTTTTTTTTTTCCCTCTGAGAAAACACAGATTCCTTATTATTGAATATATTCAGCATATTATTTTTCAGACTACTGTCATTATGAGAGGACACTACGAACTCAAAACTAACTGAAAATCTTTTGCAATAAACTATTTTCAAGAGTTCTAAGCTGTCAGCCTTCCCTGCTCTCTGTGTCTTTCACAGAACAACAACAAAGGGAGGAAAACTCCTGGTGTGAAGCCCTTTTAACAACCCGGCAGAGGGAACTGTGCAGCAGCAGGAGCATTGGCAATGCCCTGGCACCCGTAATCCTGTCCTAACGGCAGGGCAAGTAACTGCCTGGGACTCCACCGAGGTCAGATATTCAGTGGCTGGCAAGGGGCAAAGTACTCGTGAAAACACATCTCTCTCCCTCCAATAATGAAATGACATGGCAAAGAAAACGTATTTGAGTTGAAATCTTACTCACCTGGTTGGAGCCACTGTGGCAAAGTGAGTAGGGGTTTGGCCCTTAAAAGGTTAAGTGCATGCAAGTTTTATTATCACATTCATTTATTAATGTGGCTAATGGGAATGCTTATTTAACACTCTGGGGTGTGTGGAGAGCGAGCTGGAGTAGGCTTTTACTTTTTTTTGTCTGAGACTTTTTAGTCCACGTTGTCCTTATTAACTTCTTTTCATTTTCTTTTACTGAGTGCTCAAAGGCAATGTGCATAAGAGCCCATTATAAATTAGATCTGTTTAATGGTATGCTCATCTCATGGCTATTTAATTTTACTTCCTCGTACATCTAAATTATATAATTTTGCACTGTCCCCTAGAAGCTAGTACATTTGAAGAGGTATCCACGCCAGGGACAAATGCTATCCTACCCAAATAGAGAAGGACGAGGTTTCTATTCTTTTTTCAGAGGACCACTATGACAGTAACAACCTGCTCTTCTTTTTTGAATACCTCACGTCATTTGGTTGGATCCACAGTAACTGAATACCTAGCAATCTTTATAACTCTGCATAACAAAAGTTGGCTCATAAACATGATATAACAGAATACATTTGCAATTTTCAGGAACATATATTATGAAAACCGCATTTTAACCAAATACCCTGTTGTAATCTCTTGCTCTCAGTGCTATTATAATTTGTTCTTATCTCTTCCTCCTTAGATTTAATTTAAGGTTTCATGTCCATGAGTCTCAGGAATTCCTTGGCACAGACAGTTCCTACATTATCAGAAAAGGCATGAATACAATGATTATAAAGCAAAGGTAACAGGGGAAAAATGTATTAAAACCTAAAATCTCATTAAACCTTCTATAGAAAAGGTATTTATATAGGAGCCAGAATGACAGAGCAGGAAGGGTGTATGGGAGGAGGTATTAAAACACCAGTTCTTAGGAGATTTAAAAGAAAATGTTACATGGCATTTTAAAGAACAGATAAATCCCAGATACTGAGTAGAAGGATGTCAAACCTTTGTGGAAATATTTGCTGAAGATTGAAGAACCAAATCATTTACATGGAGATAATTTCAAACATCTTAAGATTGTTATTTGAGCATGTAAGCAAAAGAAAAGGTAAGGGCGAGCTCAGAGGGCTAATAAAACATTTAGAAGAAATTGAGATAGACAAGAAGTGGTGAATAGTCTTAAATGCAGAGTAAAGCATGTGAAGAGCAGATGGGAAGGATCTGAAATGATGAGTGAGGTGGTATCGCTAGGGAACGCAGAGACCCCCCCCAAAAAAAAAGAAACACGGGATTTGCTATAACCTGCCTGATCAGAGGCAGCACCAAGAACAGAGATGAAAGCAAATCAGACATACTACAAAATGAACTAATAGTCATTCGATCTAACCCACATGGACAAACTGACACATTGACTGGAAAAGAATAAATTGCACAACACCGTGTAGTCATGTTGCAGGAATGCTACTTACACGAGAGCGAACTATGGCTTTCTACGCCGCAGATGAGTGTAGAGACAATGAGATGTGTAACTAAATGACAGCCGAACAAAAGAGGATACGTGGGTCACAGGAAACGTTGGGGTGAACTAAAAAATGGATGGCTAAGGCTCCAGAAGTCAATGGCAACACCCTAAGCTCTGTTTGCCTAAAAAGGAGGTTTTTCCAAGAAAAATTAAAACCTGTATTTTCCCTGCTAAACAGGTGATCTAGCTACCTAGGAAATTCGCACCAGAAGTAATAATTACATTATGAAATACAGGTAATGCAGGAACTCCCTTGATGTACATAACATACCAGTTGACAGCCTTATAGTGGGTGCAGGGTGCCCAAATGTTCAACAGAAGTAGGCCAAAAAATGTAGGCTCTATCACAGCCTTCCCCTGGGATGTTCCAACCCCCATTCCCAACGTCAGGACCGCCATCCACTCAGACCCAAATGGCACTCGTAGAAACGCTGACATTTTGGAAAAGAAAGGAATAAATAGTTGGGATGGGATGTCAAGAGCTGGTGACTCATGGCCAGAAAACTATATATGTGGGCAGATGGAAACCATCTCCCACGTTGCATGACGGCAGCAAGGGTGAGGCCAGGAGAGCACTATCCCCAGACTGCGGATGATGGGCCAGGGAGTTTCTGTTTACCATATACCTTCTCTCTCTGCTCTGGTATACCAAGGAGATACAGGCAGATAAGAGGAACAGACTTGCAAACCAAATCTGCATCTTTTCACACAAGGCTGGGCAGGTAAGTGTTTTAAAAGCAATTTCAATACCGTGGCAGCCAAATCTCCTGAACCTCTAGGTTGTGTTACAGGCTTCAGATGTGGCTGAGAGGGCTCCGTCCTCTGCTCTCCAGCTGTTCCCCACCCCAAACCAGGATCCTCATCCCCACAATCCCCATCACTTTTGACAAAGTGAGGTTCCTCCATCTGACAGACACTGAAGTTGCTGACACTTCCCAAGACATCCCGTCTATTCCTGGCCCTCACAGTTTTGCCTGTCTCCAGGTACCAGGCACTCCCTCAAGCCCTTTTGCTGTCATACAGACCTGTCTCCAGAAAACTTAAATCTTTCAACCCCAAAACAGGCTGTTCCTTCAGCCAAACCACTATCTACAGAGCGGTACCACAGCTCCTCTCTTCCTCTAGGACCCCGAGACACCTCTCCGACCAGCCAGCTCTCTGGTCGACCCACCCTGCATGCCAAGTCAAGGAGACACAGAGCAGGGGAGGAAGCTGCAGATACCTGCCACCATCCCTCTCATCATGAGAGGTGTTTTGCTTCAACCATTTGTGAGGACATCAGGCAACGAGCAGCTACACACCATGGCTCAGCTCACGCCCGCTGCTCCATAGCCCCAGCTTGACCACTGCTATCCCTGCTCCTTTTTTTCAGCCTCGCTCATGCACTGGATATACTGAAGAGCAGACTGCAAGCCTTTAAGCCCCACATCTCCTACAGTGTTTGGTATCTTGCAAATAAGTCCTTAAAAACTTTTTAGTCTTCCAGAGCATATCAAAACCACTTTTCCTAAAATCATTTAAACCAATGAAATGTTAAGTCAATTATTCATGCAAATACTTTTTCCATCTCTGTTTTTTGTAACCAAGTTTTCTTGGCAATGATAACATTTCACAGAAAAATTAACAAATATTCTCTTTGCTTGCCAAGATAATTTTACTAAGCTTGAATCCAATTTCATTGAGGTACATTATTTATGTTTTATCTTGAGGGAAGCTGCCTATTAAGTTAGTAGCAACCGTGTCCTTTTGCTTATGATACGGTTATTACCAAGTTATCAGGAGTACCTTTAAGTTATTAGGGTGCAATGGCAAATTAAGTACTTTGCGTCATAATTAGCTAATAATTTTTGAATTATATTTTAATCATGTTTAAGATAGTCAGGTTTGCTGTGAGTACAGATAATGGAGGATAGGAGCAGAACTGGAGTGTTTATCGTTCAATACCAAAAGCCAGAAAGTAGCTAAACGGGTGGATGCACAACATCCCAAAGGCCATGATAATCTATATATTCAGAACACTGAACTCCTTTGCAGGCAGGAATGTAAAAAAGTAGAACTTGTGTCTTGGGATCATGTTTAAGTAAAAAGCAAAAATATATTAGCTCCAACCCACTCTTCTTTGAGCCTGTCAATTTTTCTTAAAAAAGACGTTAGCAATACCCATCTTCAAATCCCAGTGATAAACCTGTAAATGCAGATTCCACAAAGGGAGAACACTGTTAAAGCAACTTAGAAAAAGCTACCAGAGCCATTTCCCTTTCAAAAATCTGGATGTTGAAAAAACCCCAAACAACCGACAAAAAAACCCCTTCTCAGAATGGGGGAAAGCCTTTGCTGTATTCCTTCGTACATCAAGTTTGCCCCTCAGCTTTCATGAATTTCAATCAAACCACTATTAGCTCTCAGTATTCCCTCTGTACCCTCGAGAAGACTCATCATCAAAATTCCACGTACAAATCACTGGAAATTAGGAAACACTCTGACATTCTCCATGAAATCCCTTAGAAAAGTAGCAGCAAAATGAGTTCTGGATCCAAACCCAACAGATACCTCGGTTAAATATGTATCTGCTATGTAAGAAGCGCTATGATTATCGCTAACTCTGCCCCTTTCCAGGATGCTGCTTTGGGAACCAGGCATCACACTAAATGCGCCTGGAGCCTGTGCCCCTGTAAATGACAATCATTGCAATGAAACCTTAACAAATCAAGCTTTCCTAGATCTTCACAATTCTGACTACTTATCCAGAAATCCTGTCTATGTTGTTTTGTTAACTGCTGCCTCCTCTAAGAGAAAGGACAACATGTTTCCGTAGCCAGGACAAGAACACACTTGCCCTTCCCTTTGCAAGAGTTGCACAAACTCCTCCTGCACTGCAGCCCATAAAGGCAAGTGATTGTACAACTAACCTCTGCGTGCTGTACGGGGGATCCTATGGGGACTGCTTCTCAAGAGAGAAAGAGGCCACTTCTACATTAAAACCTAAGTAAAAGCTTCTCATTAAAGAATAAAATTCAGAGAGAGAAAGTGCTTCTAAAACCTTTAGCTATTAACTATGGCAAGCCTGTATACCCAGAAAACACCGTCCTCCAGAGTCCAGAACGTAATAAAGTATTCCCAAACATCCTCGCGCTCCTCTGCTCTCAATAAATACCCGTGAAAGTCACTTGCAAAGTTCGTAGCATCCTTCTCAAGTGCAGTTCATGCAGAGGACAACAATTTGCTACTGCTAGCTTGTGCAGCAGCAGCCTGTAAAACAGATTAACAGGTTTCAGCCCTGCTGCTGAACTTGGGCTCGGATTGTCACAAGACAAATTTGCCAGGGAAAGTAGAAAGGATGTTCAGCCTGCTTTTTTAAAGCCCTACAAGAATAGACAAAGAAAAAAATACACATATAAAGAACATTATTAAGGTAGTCAAAACAAGCTTCATGGCAGATATTAGAGATGCTCCTGCAACTTTCATTTGCAAACTTCCCTCTGCACTTGAGACCTGGTCCTTAGCGACCCACTGTTTTCCCACAGCACCCTCAATCCAGGCAGCACACAATCTGGGGAGAAGCCAGGGTTGTAGAGCATAGCAGATCGTTGCCCATGGGACCCCTGCTTCATCTGTTGGAGGGGTAGGAGAAGGTCTAATGGATAAGGAAGGGGTTTCAGGAAGGGAATGCAGGTAAGGCAGACGGGGGTTGTCATGGAGAAATGAACTCTGCCCAAGCGTGTGTCAGATTTCCTGCGCGATGCTACCACTAAGCATGCCTGCCTTATTTTTTTGGCCTACTCTGAGTGCAGCAAGAAGGTACTAGACTAAAGAATGCTGCAAAGAAAGCATGCAAGAATGACTCTTCAGAACAGGACTCGAATAGTATGCAGAAAATACAGCCCAAGGACACATGCTGAACAGTGAGGAGGAACAGGAGCTGCTGATGACCTGGTTATTAATTAAGCACTACATTTCTCTGTGCACAGCAGCAGGTAATCATGTATTGGAGTTGGTATTACTACACGTACACCATGAAGACGACAAACTAAGGTCATCCTGGCAGCGCTAATAATGTTTTCCTACAAAGCTGACTTTAATTGCAACAAGAAAAGCTGCAAGGCCAGCTACACAATAACACATTTATTATACTTCTCTCAAACATTTCTGTTTCTCTTTAGTACTTAGCTCACCTGCTCACAGATTCCTCTACCTAGACTGAAAATGGTACTTCCAGGCTAACATCCTAGATCATAAATTCTTTGAGAAAGGCAATCCAGATAGCATGAGAGCATACACAGCAGAGGCAACAAAGATGCGGGTGTTATGAGCACAGAATTTAGTATGAGAAACACAGGACTGTACATTGCTCTTGTTTTCATTAACTCTAACTTATATACATTACAATTACATTGCTGTGATTCCTACTGTGGACACACACATGTGCCTACATAGAGAGACGTGTTTATACCCGTATAACTCATTCCCATACATTTACATGTTTAACTGCTTCCATGCTAGAGGCTGAAATGATTTAAGCATTTCAGTAACTAGGAAAATCACACCATTAACCAAATCAGTTAATACAAAACCTGTGCGCTAATCAGTTAAGAGGACAGGAAAGTCCACCTAAAACAGCTTAAGACAGTGTCTCTGAGCAATAACTAATGCTTAATGCATAGGTTAGAAATGCCAAAGCCATGCCTGCACATTCTGCTGGTGGTGGGGGTGATAAAAAGCACAAAGATAACATTATTTCCATTGACAAACTTTACATATACAGAACAGCGGCTTTATTGTTTATTAAATTAGATGCTGTCATGGTGTAATCATCCCTGCAGCCATACCAAACCCAACAGTACGTCAGATGTATTTCTGTGGAGGAGGTAAAGAGAGAAGAAAGGAAGAGAACTGAGATACAGTACAGAAGCAATATAGCCCTGTAAATAGTGGCATAAGGCATAATTAATCCATGTATGTGAAAACAGACACTATAATTGCAGCCAGTGAAATCCTCAAAAATACCACATGACAAAACTAAATGTTACATCATGATGCCTTTAATACATGACAGCCAGGATGTGATTCAGCTGCCTAAACACAGGTGTCTGGTGCCACTTGAGATGCTCTAGGGCATCTCCAGGACTCCTGAAGGGCTGGGGGATGGCACAGGGACACTACTGCAGACTCGTGCCCTCCTGGAGCAGCCACAGGAGTCCAGGCAGGAACCATGCACGGGCATTAGCTGCCCATGTTAAGGCAAGCATATCCCACTCACAAAATGCCCAGAAACTAATTGTATCAAAATCCATATATTAAACACAGTCTAACACTATTCTTTCTAGATACTAATTTCAATAGAAAAGCAGGCTTTATTAAATAAAAAATAATAGATTTATATGATATGAAGTTGTGAGCAATAGTTTGCAGTGCTCCTAAAACGCGTAGGAATTTGTAGCGTTTTTAATCCAAGTGCTATTTTACCCTGCAATTCAGGTTACCCTTACACAGAGGAGCTGACTGTTCTTAGCTTCTTCCTGAGAGGCAGCTTTACCAGAGGAAATACAGAAGAGTGCCATCCGAAGTCGTATGATACTGCAAGTGTGTTAGGATCCCCATTTCCTAAATGCAGGCAGTCAGCCTCAAGTATTTTAGTAGGGTGTTGAAGTGAGCTAACTCTAGGATTGAGCTACAGCTAATGGAGAGACACAGTCACCTATGGAGGGCAGCCCAGCCCACTTACATGGGACAGGATCTCGTTCCGCGTACGTACGTGTGTACGCCTCGTGCACTGCTGCACTGGTGATCACACAGGTGAAAAATTACAACCACTCTACGTAGCAACTAATAAATTCTGAATACAGACAACACAGGAAACAATCTGGAGAAACAGTCAAATAAGTACAACTCCATCAGTCTGGAGGATTTACAATCGTGAGGATATAGATCTTATATCTGTTGTGATCTTCCTAGTAGAAACCAGCACAACCCAACAAGCCAAAATTTCCCTGTGGCAGTTCCAGGCTGCTAATAAACAAGAAGTTGCCTACCAAGCTGAGCACTGCTTTTAAACTAGCAAAAATATGTTGATCATGGAGCAGCCTCCTGCTTGAATTTGTATGCTTTCATTATCGCATTCACTTAACTCTGAAGCCTTTCTCTAAAAAGACAGAACCAAATTTGACTACACTTGCATTAAAAAAGGGGGGAAAAAAAAAAGCTATTGCCTAAGGGTCCTTCTGTAGACCCTCATCTATGCAGGCAGACCCTGCATCTGCCTTTGTCCCCAGATATTGGTACCACTGCACAACTCTCTTTTATCAATAGATTAAGTTGCAGCTTGCACTAACTAATGACTGGTACTGCAAAAGAACCGAACAACCACCAACACAGGTATGTCTGCTGAAAGGCTATGACTCCCTCACCAACAAGAAGGAAAAAAAGCTAACAATTCAGTGAGAAAAATCCTGAATTCCAAACCTACAGTTTTTTAGAATAATGCAAGTTCCAACACAGGCATCTTCAGGGACAGAAAAGGGTTTCAAAAAGTTCTCTTCCTCTCTGTGCTTGCTGAAAATAAAACATCACAACAACCTTGCATTACCCCCTCCACTTGGGTATCTACTTAATACCAATACTTTTTGCTCTATATCTGAATGTAATAAAATTTTAATTTAGCAGAAATCCAGGTGTTTTGGTAGATCTCTGATTTTTTTCTCTTGCATCACCACAAGGCACAGATATAATTGTTTTCTATTATCTTTATAGGAGACCTACAGAACCACACTACTGAAAGGTGCAGAAGCCTGAAAATAGTTTGGGGTTATCAAGAGCTGCACTGTTTCATCAAAGCTCTCCACCCCCACTTCTCCAGAAGCCGCTGGTGCTACAATAAACAGTTTGGGGCTATGGGATGATTCTGATTATTTTCCATTACATTCCCCAAAACCTACTTTTTTAGTGTTTAGAGGCAGGCAGAAGCACAATGAAAGGAAGGGGTCTGAGGAAAGATAATGTCTTAAAACAACCAACTCTGACTATGAAGCCAGACCATCAAAATATATTCTCTTGCTAACCATTGCATGCACAAAATTCTGTATTTATTTGCATTAACCAAGCAGTCCCCTGTGAGGGAAGCCTACAGCGCAGTCCTCGGCCATTCACTTTTGCACAGCTTTTCTTCCCTCAGAAGGGAAGATTGCAAGATGTCCACAAAAAAAAAAAAAAAAAAAAAACCCAACCAAAAAAAAAAACCACAGGAGGTGAAATGGCCCCGGGTGCCCAGTTGTGAAGTAGAAGGCAGAACCTGCTGCTGAGCATCAGCTTTGTGATGGGTTTTAACAGGATGGAGAAGGCACCTGAGGTCAGATTGGGCTCTGTGATATTACGACTTATATTGCAGCAATACAGTCAATAGAAAAGCAGCAAGAGGACTGAGATTTGCTTGCAGCTGCCCCTGTCAGATCCTTGCCCTGAGCCCTACAGCGCCCATAAGCCCCACTCCATCCCTGCATTCAGCAGCCCACCCAGAGCTCCAGTTGCAGTAGGCAGCAGCAGCACAAGCCCACAAGTGATCTTCACCACCTCTAATTGCCACCAGCCAATACCTACCTGCTTTGATGTTAAAAGACCTCTGGCAGGGATACGCCCCAGGGATTTACACTGCTGTAAGGAAGGAGTCTGCCACATCTGCGCCGGTAGGGCAAAGGCAGTTAGCAACGGCTTTGCAGGGATCAGTGAGAAGTGTTGACTAAGACTTGAGCCTCATAACAGACTGTCAAAAGGAAGGGGTATTTCTCCACTACGCTTCAAGGGCTGGTTGATCTTCATGGAAAATCCTCTACTAAACAATACTGAGGGGTACAGAAACAGCCACTATATGATTGCAGACAGCAGCTCAGACTTCTTTGCAGGATCAAAGTCAGACAAGACATGTTTGCTCCTTAGAGTCTGTGAACACAGGCAAAATTAAATTCCACATCTAATTTTGGGAGCACATTGCTGGCTTATTATTTATCATCACCGGACACTTCAACAAGACAAAGAAGGGGTTTCACCTCAGTCTCTGCAGCAGGGAAAGCTTGACAGGAACACATTCCTGCCAGCTGAACCGTGCAGAGTCACTTCTTACCACGGGGACCGGCTCTCCCCTGCACCACCCGCCCTCCCAGCCTGCTCCCTCACCGCCCTGCCATGCCGCCACAAGTGTTGTGTTACTACGGCAGAATAGTATTAGGACAGCAATGAGGAAAATAAACTCTCTCTGCTATGATGGATATGCCCTCATTTCAGTGGTACATTTAGTCAGCAACATGCTACAACAAACTTGACCTTTATCAGGACTAGATTTCACTGACCCTGGGCTTTTTTGGGACCTCACCCTCATTGATTTTGTTCTGTCTGCAACCTCTGCAATTTCCAGCTGACAAAGCTTTCATCACCGCTCAACCTTTCTCAGCAGAAGCATGCTGCAAAGAAAAATATTTAGGTATGCAAGGCCAATGGACAGAGTCCTTCCTGTCGTCCTTCATAGCAACAGAAAGGGCCCTCGGAAGAAACACTCCCGGAGGAGCCGCGGCTAAGCTGTCCCGATCGGGAACAGCCTGGCATGCCCTGGCAGAGCTTCTGCAGGCTTGGGGACAGGTCTGGAGAACAACATGACTAATTTTTCTTCTTTGAATGATAACTGTGCTATCAGCTTTACGCTTTTTGCATGGTACAGAAGCCTGTTATATGTTCTTCATCGCTCCTAGGGCCCGTCATGTTTTCAGGACTTCATTAACAAAGTGAAGGAAGAAGGACTCACACCTCTGATTTCACTACCTAGCATTTTAATAGGAAATAAAGTGACCCACATGGAAGCTAAACACAATTGAAAGTTGTGGCCATACCAGCTGTTTCTATTTTCAAACCAATGCTTTGTGCCTTGTAATGATACCAGACAAGCAGCGACTTCCAGTAGCATCCTCTTTACCCTTCCTTTTGTTGAGCCTACCGAAAAGAGAAGCATGAAATGCATCTGATTAGGGCTTTTATTTCTACTTCCCAAGCAGGGAATTAAACGCTCACCTGGAACCAGACCTCTGCAGCCCAGAGAGCAGCAGCCATTCAGTTTCAGAGAGCTACACCATTAATCCAAAGCGGAAGCGGGAAAGAGCAATTGTAGCTCTGCTGATGAGTTTATCGGGGTTAGCTACTAAGCAAGAAAAGGCCGGTATGAAAAGCATGGCCCAAGGCCCAGCTTTATGAGACAACAATATTAGAAGCTGGGAAAATGAGAATGCCTGATAAAAAGCGGAGCTTCCAAATATGCTTTGGCTACAGAAAAGCAGCAGGTTTTCTCCTTTCCCTTTCCCGTGAGTTAGGTCTTCCATGGGGGAAATACAAGCAGGGAGGCATCTTTCCTGCCACCATTTCCCCAGCTTACATCTTCCTAGAATAACATTTACTACCACTTCCCTGTTTGTGTATCTCCTTTACACCTAAAAGACGGACGCTGTCACTGGGTTTTCTGTGGCAGCATGCCGGAGCCAATGTGACTCCCTACGGCATTTCTGCAGCAGGGCTGGAAACTGCCGTGAGCAGGGGTATGGCACAACACCTTCATCAGGTTTTGGAAGGCCAGAGGGAAGAGTAACATTCAGGGGAGCTTATTCACACAAGAAGCTAGTAAAGTAAAATTAAACCTTAATATTCTGCAAAGGATGAGGACATTGTTTTTGAGAATGTTAGCAAGACATGAGAAAAACCTATTTAAAAGTCAGACACTGGCGTATCAGAAGTCAATCATGATGGGCAGCAAAATGTTTGGAAAAACTAGAAGAGGAAAATAAATAGTCTACATGTTTGAAAAGTATACATGCTAACTGTCTGCTTTTCATATGTTTGATAGTGACTTCAGTCATATGCAGCTGTATCCACAGCACATAGAGAACAAGCAAATCAAACAGAACATGAGCAGTTTCATGCGACGACCTCCAAGTATAAAATTAAAAAAAAAAAAATACATTTTTTGAAAATTCTGAAATGATACTGCTAGTAAACTAGAATTTAATAGCAAAAGTGAAGAAACAATAGCTTTTGAGGCTGGAGAAATTACCATTATGGTGTTATCTAATCTCTCCCCAGAAGTCAAGAATTATGACTAAACCCTTCCAACACAGATATAGCCTGAAATTCTATGTCAGAAGTATGTCCAATTGCATTTGGCAACCCTTAGTCAAGAGAGAGGCTGACTATAATTGGATGAATATTTGAAGTGCTTCATTATTCATGTAGGAAGGCTAGGTAAAAAGTGTTTTGTAGTCCCAAGACACTGGAGGGTGTGCGTTATTGGGTAATAACCAATTAGGAATGTTGACAGCACTCTGCCTTTAGGATCACCCTGGCCAACAAAGCACCTGGGTGTATGTTGTTGTGCAAAGGCACACACCCACTGCCTACTGCTCAGTTTATTTAAGCAAACCTTTCACCAGAGGAAATGGAGGACACCCCAAAGGATGCACGTTTGACAACTCAGTTGCATTCAGAAATACTGCTTCTTCATTCTTCCCTTTGCCCTCCAAAAACCCCATTTTTTCAATAGCACTTCTGAATTATTGATAGTACTGGTTACTGGAAACAAATCTGACTTCTTCTCTGTTTTATTGCATATAATCTACCAAAAAGCAACATCCTTATTATGTGCAGTAAGGAAACACCGACAGCAAAAGATCAGCTCCTAACCACAAAATCTGGTAAAAACCACCACTGTGCCATTTAGTAAATACTGCAAACTCAGAACAGCAGAAATCAAAGATCTTCCTTTCATGCTAGTCTAAGAAAAACATAGGAATCGTTAGTACAGGCATGCAAAAGATTTAAAAAACTTCAGTGTTTAAAAACTAACAGTTCTGATACTTGCTCACAAGAACCAGAAATTCAACACCAAATCAGCTCATGATAGAGCCATCCAACGCTTTCGCTACCTCTCAAAACAAGGCTAGAATGCATTGATCGTACAAACACTGATTTTTCTTTCCTCCTTTATTTTCTTTATCATTGTAATGCAAAAAAAAATCTGAAAGTTTGTATTCTGATTGAAAGCAAAGCAATTTTGTACAAGATGCCCAACAGGGCTTTCATACCTACAAAAAAACCCGCCCCACATTCAAAACTTTTCCTGAATGACTTGCTTGTTTCAAATATGTAAAATATGAATTAGATTTGTTATAAGGAGGAACACATCAGTTCTTCTGCAGCTCTCATTTTCCGGCTTGTATCATATTTAGCCTGTCCTGTGGCACTGAGAGTACTGCAGCATTTTATCTGAATTCCCCCGATTGCCACCTCACCCTCTCCCCCATGTATCACAGACGATGATGTTTTGATGAAGCATCACGCATGGGCCCTCAAGATAATGGATTCAATGGGATACACTTAAAAGATCATTTTTCTCTTTTGTATTGACTGCTTGCGCTGCTCTAAGACAGGAAGGGCTTTCATTTTTTATGTAAGCTGTGAGACCCCGAGGGCCCTCTAAACTGTTTAAGAGGGATCAATTTTCAGATGGGTAGAAGGGGCCCAGCAGACCTTCACGGTTTGGAATGCCTTCTTCCCCTCGGATCGCCGACAAGTTTGGGCGAACCTAAAACCAGCTCCCAGCAGAGCTGCTCTCTGGCAGGGCAGCGCTTCCTACTGTTTAGGATTTGTGGTTAGCATTCACACAGAACTATAATTTATAGTATGCATACAGGGAACAAAATAAGAAAAAGAAGTTTTGCAGGAGCAAAGTAATCACCACTGCTGATGGAGATAAACAGCAATAGAGCTGCTAAGCAAAGCAGTCCTTGGCACTGGTGTAGCGGCAGGAAACCATTACCCCGTGACAAGGGTTTAATACGCTGACATTGTTGCAATTACATCCAGGCAACCTAACAAAACAAATTCATTGTATGGCAGAAAATATTTCCAATTCAACATTGCAACATTTATTTTTTAATTACAGCACAAAGAAGACTTTTGGGGTGTGGAAGGACATAATCCATCATTTGCTCTGAAGTGACACACTTATGGCAAATGCTGTGTATTATAACTTTCTATGCCACAATAAGTAACTACAAGCAATTTCTTAGGCAAGGAATGCAAAGGGTTTGGGTGTGGTCCTGGGAGATGCTGCTTATCCCTCCATCTCCCTCCGTGTCAGCGGGAGCCCAAGGCAAGCCACATGTTGCTGCACTGGGACTTCAGTCACTCCTCCTGTTTCACACGTGTGTCACACAGCTTGTGACAGCTCTCTACCTGCAACGCGCCTTACATGAAAAGAGTTTTTACTGTTCAGATATGGCCTGCGCGAGAACACAAATACGATATTTAATTAAAAGGAATGGTATTTTAATAGGTCACTTAAAGAACAATTATGCCTCCCATTTGACTGACAGGCATGTCACATTTTAACATGAAAACCCCACTGGGGTTTAAGAGGTAGAATTAATCTTTATCTTTATAAATTGATGAACTATTGAAGTACACCCCATCGCATTTAATACTGCTGTGCTCAACCACCGCATCTTATGAGCAAAACCCCTGTAATCTTTCTATTACTTTCACCTTTTTAATCCTTCACAAACAGAAAGTTAGTTCACGGAAACTGAATTGCCAGTGTTGCTCTCCTTCACCGACTGTTCTGCAAAATGCAGTGGTGTGTAGAAATATAAAAGATAGGTCTTCAGTAATTAGCTTGGGTACCAGACACAGCACATCTGAGTTAGCTGGAAGCAGGATAAACGAGTCCAGGTGGAGCACTGCACTATATTGCTTTGAGCATCTGAGCTAGCCCAAGTGTCTACGCACACAGCACTGCACAGTGGAAGGACTGGGTGGGAAGGTGACCATGAGACCACTGCTTTCCTGAAGGTGTGCCCCTACAATGCACGCCGGAAGAAGCAGCTACAAGCTCAGCGTAAATGCTTTCAAACCGTTGCAGGAGCCCCTCGGTTCTCTGAAGCAGGCAGAAAGTGCCTTGAAAGTGCCTAGAAAATCGTCCAAATAAGGTGTAGAGACAACTGTGCTGGTAGAGTCCTACAGATCCAAGCTAATGTACACATCACAGTTGGAAATAGTTTATTTTTATTACCGATTCAGAGACTCAATGAAAGAGATCAATATCAATGAGTCTCAAAGCATCCTTCCAACTGATGTCACTAGAGTGTGAAAGCATCATCTGCAATATCTATAAAATATGCTGGCTGCTTAATTACTCAAAGAAAGCTCACCATTAACAGGAACCAGAAAACCAAGGATGCGTGGGGAGGAAGGGAGAAGCAAGCACACAATGTGCCTTGATCTGGTCAGGTAAAGATCACTTGTGACCTTTGTGAGCTCCAATTCCTTCCAACAGAGACAGAAGAGTGGAGATGAAAAAGAAATTAAGACAAAGAAATGAGGGAATTCAGATGATAGAAGTAGGGTCGATGCTCAGAGCAGAATGGGGACAGAAAAAAAGACATTGAAGGGCAGGAGTCAGAGACAGTCTACAGCTCTCGGGATGTTGCTAAGGGGAAAGAAAGACTGAGAACAAATTACAAAGGAGAAATAAAGCTTGCCAGATGACAGTTGTCTGGTTATGACATGACTCCATTTGAATAAATGGCAAACCAGTTAAGTTAGAGGACACGTCCACGTAACAGGAACTGGTGACATTCCCCTGGCCAACACAGCATTTATGC
Organism: Fregata magnificens; assembly: GCA_013389945.1. Taxonomy (NCBI): domain Eukaryota; kingdom Metazoa; phylum Chordata; class Aves; order Suliformes; family Fregatidae; genus Fregata; species Fregata magnificens. Next base: position 171,253 of record WAAD01037796.1, read on the forward strand.
ATTATTTGCATTAAAACAAATGCAGATAACCATTGGGTCCTAAAGAGTTTTCACCATTTCCTGTGCAACCTTTGCAAATAAATCCCCAAATGGCAAACAGACTTGTACATGTGAAACCCAGCCTGAAGGTTGATCATCACCAGAAAGAAGTAAGCCAGAAATTGGAATCTATATCCTAAAGCTCCAAACACACCCAAGAGGTGGCCGGGTGTTGACGGTAAAACTGGAAGCCAAATGTTTACTTCTGCAATTATGTACGTACTAGATGCCAATTTGCTTAGCAACTACATTGCCATTTATGAAAGACCGATGAAGTACAAACAGTTCATGTGGGAGCAGGATGAGAACCCAGTGCTAACCTACAGAGGTTCCCGAGTGCAAGGACTGAGTACAGCAAAAAGCAAAACAAACGACTGAATCTCAAGACTATGGTTCAAAGCTGGACCCTATCAGAAACGACCGATAAGCAGAATACTTCAGTGCCACCTCAGTTTCTAATGGGCTTTTCCTTATAAGACCAGGAAGACCCATAGCCTCAGCACTCCTTTTTCACTTCCTGAGTATGTTCTTGGTCAGTTAGAATGAGAAATACTGCTTGGGTGCCTTCAGCCTGGTTTATGAAGCCATGCTACTGGGTAGAAAAGTGCAAACACTACAACAACAAACTGTTCCTCACTGACAAATTTCCACCCACGGAGCTGATACCAAGCAGCCTTTGCAATGCAAGGATTTCTCAGAGCACAGATCCTTCAACCAGTCGTTGACAACCTCCTCTCTCCCTGACTTACAGGTTGATCCAACCCATACAACCTCAGACAAGCCTACTGGGAAAGGGATCTATGAGCCATACCGACAATAAGGATATGGATTTTTCTTCTTTCCCCTCAAGAAAAAATGTTTGTTACTTCAGAGGACTACTAGCCTCAGAAATAAGGAGCTGAAGCCTTTAGCTTTGTAACACTCCTGAATGTAGAAATTTATTCCCCTGAATATTTCCATCCACTGTCATAGCTATGCAGCCATAGTTAAGCATGGCATGAACCCCTGCGATATAAAGTCTGCACGTCTACTTTCTCTGGGTCTGTGTATGTGCAGAGTACTCTGACAATCCACTATCTTGATTTTGCTGTCATTTTACACATTTGAGTGCAAAAGCATTGAACAAGTAGAAAACGCTGCTTTTTATCCTCCAAAAAATAATACGCAAACCCACTTTTACTGACACTTAGAACAGGAAAGCATCAACTCCATGGTCCCTTTCGGTGATGACTCACCACCAGTTACTACCGACCACATGATGTGAGAACCTGCTAATCTGATTGTGCTATTTCTTTCACCTAGTCACCAGCCACAAGCAACAGCAACGACTTGCTGACCTTGCAAGTACATACTACAAGACTAAGATTCAGAAAATATTCACTTCTACTGAGGCGACAGTGATGACTGACCTGCAGTAATCATTAATTGAGGCAAAATGAGGTCAATATATACCCTGAGTTCAATATACACACCTAGAGATAAAATTAATCTTCGTTCAGCCAGAACCAGAAAATACCCCTCTGAGCTCTTTATTGACAGATGTGTGTTACAAAAGATTTCGCTTTACAATATCAGTTGTGTAAATTCTCTGAATTTCTTGAAATAGGCATAAAGTACACTATCATTCACAGTTCTGTTTGTTTTCCCCCCAAGTTTGTATATNTCATTTTTTACTAATACATGCTACTGATGATAGCAACATCATCAACTGTTTCTATCTCAGTTACTGGCATCCATAAATATTTACACTTAGAGATAGTAATCTTTTACACTTTCAATCATCATCCCAAAGCATTTTACAAATTGCTTTTCTGTTAACCTTGGTAGGAAGCAACCAAAGCTCAAAGTTAAATCAGTTATCTTGGGTCACAGAATGGGTCAGTGAGAGTGTCAATATATTTCCCTATCCCAAGCCCTCCCTTCCCCTTGCCACAAGACCATGCAGCAATCAAATGATGAAATATAAAAGGTGAATAACTAGGTGAGCAAGCCAGGATAGTTAACAAAGATTAAACTGAGCCTCTGCCAACTTTTTCTGCCTATTCCCCCCTGCCAGGAATGTTACAAAATATTAAAAAACTGCAACCTGGACCACTCATGCTAACACAGCTGGCTGAGCTGGTGTACGGCAATATTGGAAACTCTCGGGGAAGCTTGCTCTTTACAACTTGCAACACAATGTTTGTTCTCAAAAAGCGCAAGACTGCTGTAGTCCTTAGCTACTGTAATAGCATGGCTATTTAAGAACAACCACCTCATCAGGCTTTGATGTTGCTACTCTAGAAAGATCACCAAATACCTCCACAGATAGAGATGTGCCTTTTAGGAAGATGAACTCAAATAAGGGGACAGGAAATAAAGATATAACAACACCCATTCTGTTAGTATTTGCTTAAAAAAAACAAATCCCCAAATGCTCATTAGTTAGAAAACTTTGGATTTATTTCTTTAAACTAGCATCACATGGCAGCAGTTTGAGAGGTACTATCCAAGGTGAGCAGGAAACGTGTGATGGGGCTGCTCTTGTGGAGACAGTACAGAGGGAGTCCTATGCAAAGTGCAGAACATCCCCACCACAACAGATCTCCTACCAAACCAGAAGTCTCCAGCATGGTGTTGCAGCCTGAAGAAGTTTGAACTAAGGGCCACACTGGTGTCTTGTTTTGGAACTGGGCACAGTCTACAGACAACAGAAACTGCCAAAGCTCTGAAAGAGGTAAACAGTGCTAACCTGCCTAATTCATAGCATGTCCTTGGAGGTCCACCAAGGCTTGCTCACAAACTGCCAAAAAAGGCCAAGCACAGTCTGGGCATTCTCCTAAGTAATTCTGTGCTCTTGATGCAGAAGAAACCCCTAGCAACCAAAAAAAAATGCCAGTGTCCTAACTGGATCCAAGTGTGTGAAATTTAATTTCCCTGAGGGCTGAGAGTGAAGATTGGGTAAGAAAACTGGGACACGAATGGATTGGTTCATATAAAAACCTGAAACAGCCCTGGGCAGAAATTTGGAAGTATTGTGAAATACCGTATAAGAAGAATCCATCTTCATATGCAGGGAGTAACTCAAGACGGGAGATGTAGCAATGCAGATACCCCGTAAGGTTCTACAAAGAAGTATATACAAGGTTTTTAATGAAATCTTCCCATTTGATGGTGGGAATAGAGGATGGGGCAATCCAACGCCATGGTGTTATGCAAATATTTGCACCAGATGACTTGGACAGAACTAATTAAAAGTCCAGGTGCTTTGAACTTATGAGATAGACAACACTGCTGATATTGCTGATATCACAGATATCAGACAATTGATGCTCATATGATCAAAGTTAAACACCTTCCCATTTAGTTCTGATAGTCAGTTGAGGTTGTCTTAGCCTGGTGCACAATAACTTTTGGTAGATACCATACAGACAGCATTAAGGCTGAGACATGTAGGAATGCCGACTCCAAGCAAAGGGTTCGATCCTATGGCAAGATAATAATGCACTGGAAGAAGGAGAGTAGGCTGCTCAGGTTCAAATATCAGAACTAACAGGCCTGTGCTTCCTCTACTTGCAATCAAATCCTAAAACATCAACCCATTTTCCACAGACTCTCTGGCAACCATAGGGAACAATGCGACAGCATGCATGTGCCTCAGCTCTCAGGGGACAAAGGCTCCTTTAGCAGACCCTCATCTTGTATCCATCTTCCCTGGAATAAAAAAATCCGAGCCTTTTTCTGGGTGGTGCAAAGCAGACCTATTTTTTTTAAATCTTCATTTGCAAAAACAAAATAATAAAAAAAATTTTGTGCACCCAAATCTTTAATAGATAACTTTGTGTTGCCAGGTATCATCCTGCAGATCTGGTAACTTAAAGTAAACCAAAGGTTGTTGAGAAGAGGAGGGCATGATCTAGTTCAAACCAGAACAAATTCCAAAACCACAAAACTCCTTGCAGAATAGAAACAATTTGTTTGGTCAATTCACATGGACATATGAATAACTATTGGTAGACAACTCAGAGACAGGAGGAACAATCTGTGTATGGGTAAATGCATCAAGGTCTACAGTCTTGGTGGAAAGAGCTACACAAAAGGACACCTGCCCCCTCCCCAGGCATTTAAAGAAAACTACTGTTTCTTTCAGCAGACTGACCTCATGTTAGGTCGTCTTGGTAGATATACTGATTCAAATTGCCTTTTCTTGAAGCCTAAGTCTGGCAAATCATATTATTCAGCTACATGAGATCGTATCTGAGGCATGGTCTCACTGGTGGCTTGGGAGAACCTGAAGCCTCTTGATGAGATAAAATAACCACATGGGATCTTCCTTGTGAAAACAGCAGGTTCTCCCTGGTCTGGAATGTAACTGGGCTCCTTTGAATTCTATGCTGCTGTTTTTTTTAATGAATTTGAGGTTGGGTTTTTTAAGCATTATTTCAGCTTCAGAATTTAAAATTCTAGGATTACTCAATTCAAACCATCTATTAGATAAGCTGCTTGTCTGCTGGATTGCTTCACTGTGTCAGCCTTTGGCCAAAACACAGATAGGCTCCGATTCCTTGGGTTGTTCAATCACAAGAGCATTTGAGAGAAGCCGCTAATGGTCTTCCCATAGCAAAGGGCAGGGACTCAGCATCAGTGGCAAGATGCTTTTATAGTCTCACCTGGGTTTCTTTGGAGGAATGAATGGATACTTGTCAGTAGGCATTTTACATATCAAGTCACAAACCAGTTTGGGGGAATCTAACAAAAGAATTATGGAAAATGATCCCTGCGAGCTACAAGTCTTTACCTGATACCATTTAAGGAACCTTTTTAAAGTACTCTTTCCAACTCCTACTCTACTGTCCAAAAAGGAGAGAACAGAGGGACACAAGATGAGATGCTACTGAACCCAAAAGGACGAGGAAGGTACACTTGCTCCAAAGCGGAGACTGCTCTATCAGGATAGGTCTCCTTCACACCAGCAGGTCACAGTGACTCCAAAGCTGCTGCTTTGGATATCACCCTTTCAATCTCGCAAAGAAAGATGACTCTGGTACCTGGCCCACAGATGAAAGATTCATTTTAGGCTTCTGGCCCTTAGACTACATGTAATACGAGTCAGAAGCCTAATGACTTTCATGTCTCAACCTGTTAGATGCTGGAGCCTGCAACCTATGCCTTGACTCATCCCTGGAGCAGTGCTCTTTCAGGCAAGATAATCAAGACCTTATTTTCACAGACAATACTTCATATGACAGTAAGCCTCAGGAGGCTTCAACTCATCCAAAGATACCTATGAGACCCTGCCTTAGTTTTGATCTCATTCACACACGTGATATTTGTAGAAAAGGAAAACATACAACCAATGTTGACCAAACCCCTGCATTAACTAACGTGAACAAAGTTAGACTGTAGATATAGACTGACCGGGTCAGGCTCCAAGAACAATTTGTATTAAGGTCTAAATATTACTGGATAATTTGTACCCAGCACTCATCATACACACACACCCCTCCACTGCAAAAAAAAGTTAAGGTAAAATCTCACAGACTAAAACCAAACTACTATATCATGATTGCCAGCTTATTGCTTCATGCCATTGTCTTGACATCCAAACAAGTTTAGTAATTGCTCTTTTGAAGCTGCTGATGTTAAAAAAAAAGAATCTCAAGTTCTGGAAGTGGCTGGGAATTCCAGGTTCTAATAGCTACGCTGGAAATATTCACTCATCAAGGGGTTCAAAAGACACTTACTGTCAGAAGTGAAACACAAACGCATGTCAGAACGACTTGAAAGAGAACGACTATAACTCACAATTTGGGTTTTCTTTAAATTATGTTTGAAGAGCTTTAAAATGTTTAATTTATTAAACCGACTTTGATACTGCAGGCATAGCTTCCAATTTCAAGTGCTACAATGGCTCAGTCGAATGCAGAATACATTAAGCTTAAATTCCACTACCAACACACACACTTATGAAAGACATTTTAGTGTTTCTTCACTTAAAAAAGTAATATGCTGTCCCGGTGAATTTGACATGGAAACAGAAGCTGCATGTATTAATAGCAAAAGCCTCTCATACTGTACACACAACAGTTTCAGAGACCACCACTACTGCAACTACTGAAAAAACGCTAGAGTAATCACAGCTCCTAGGAGCTGAACGCAAGGAGGTCCTAAAAAAAGTTCCCCAAAACAACAGATTTGGTTTTTAAAGAGCAGTTCACGTTTGTCCAGACATTGCTTCAATCTCTCCTGGCGGGCCTGCGCTTTGGCATGGCTTCCACTACTTCCCTCTGCCTGGCTTTCCTTGAGGAGGTTGTCATAAGAAAGGCCATGTGCCCAGCTGTTTCTCCTTCATACATACACCTTTATTTACTGTTCTCCTCCTCTAGCACTGTCAGCTCCTAGTGTCAGAGGTGCTAGTCCAGTCCCACCTAAAACTACGTAGGCAACGCTGCAGAGGCAGTAGTACCAGTGAAACCCATGCTTAGAACAAAAAATCACATCCCATGAAGTGTGCCTTGTACCCTCTGGAAAGGCAAGTCAGAGTTGCAGGATTGAGAAACTCAAAAACTCCTCCCTCAAATGCTGGAAAGACCATGAAGGTAACGCCACCTTCCCTCTATAGCAGGATTGGGCAGTGAAGGGCAAGGCATAGACTAATACTGTGGAGACAATCAACACCTGCTAGCTGATAACCAGCTCTTAGAATTACAATATCACTACAGTGTTTATCTGCCATCACCACCATGTAATATCCACACACGCTGTGTTCAATGCACTGTTGTTTTCTTAAAGCTGCACTCTTATTTCATCTACTCTACATACACCACTTGCTCACACATGCAGAAATTTTCCAACTGCTTAATACCAGTAAGCTACCAGAGTCACAAGTGTTTCACTTAGAAGGTACGTGAGAGCTAAGAATCTAATTATTTGAAAAGTCCTAAGATTCTATAAAAAGTATTCAGCTAATGCTGTCTTATATTTTGTTACATACAACCTTGCCTTCACCTCAAGTGACACATCTGAGATTACATGTTGATACAACAGGAGAGTGGTTACTGCTCCAAAAGAAACAAAGCAGATACCCCAACCCTCACCTTTGAACTTAAATGCAGTATCGCTACAGTTTTTGAATGTAATGAACCACAGAACGGGCGCCTTGGCATAAAACCAGAATTCTGGGAGGTAGAAAGTAAGTGCTCTTTACCATCGACTTCGTACATACACATACGGATTTGCAAGAGTGCCATTTGTCTGAAACATAGTGGAGCAGGGAAAGAAAAGTCAGCCTCTAACCTCTTATGAACAAAGAAACCTAATTTAATTTTGAAACAGAATGACAAATTTAGTTTCTTTTAAGACAGCCCCGGGACGTCCAAGCATGAAATGGAAGAAAAGGAGTTGCCAAAGACATGGAGAACAAGCTTTTTAAAGTTACCTGGAATCGGGATATTTTGTAAGCGTGGCCAAGCTGCTGGTATACATGTGCCCACCCACATCAATGTGAACTGGTGCGTTGGATTTTGTGAGCTGTGCTGGAGTGGGGATGCCTTGATTGTTCAATGGAGATGCAGGGGATCTAGTGATCAGAGGTCTTGACATATTGGGCCGACTGTCCTGTGAAGAGATAGACCTGGGTTAATGATCTCCTTAAAAACCTCACAGAAACCCACAGTCTTGAGTCAATAGCACTGTCTCATAGTCTCAGCTTATGATTTTCATCTTATTAAAAGCACAGACAAATATTTGGCAGTTTTTGAAATCAATCCAGCTCTAAGAGTCTTAACTAGCTACGTTCTAAGTAAGTGGGGCAAAATGCAGTGATAAAACCCACAAAGTAGAAATCATGTTCAATAAAACAAGTTCTTCCTGAATACTGCTCGTGACAGACAACCCATACCAAAAAAAAAAAAAGCTCATTCTCGTATTTAAGAGCTGATAAAGGCTCTGAAAGAAAGAGCTGCAGACAGAAAGACCAAGAACAGTTACTATTTTCCTTAATTAAGATGACCCCAGGTAGACTTTCTGTTCCTTCCCAAGCCCTCCGTCACTGCCGTACAGTCAGAACAGAAATACAAACCCTCAACTCCTCCATCCTGCACACTCTTCTCTCGAATTCCCAATTCACATAGCACGGAAACAGAAGCAGAAACACCTGGACTAGTCAACTGCTCATGGACTGCAGACCACTGGACATCGACAGCCTTTGAGAAAGACATTTTCCATTTAAAAGTTATACGTATGGCGACAGATGCCCCCGCGTGCCCCGCATAGGCTGCAGGTCTGAGCGACTTCCCGAGGCAGGAGAGCTCGGGAGCGGAGCGGGAGCCGATGCTTTGCTGATGAAACCAACTTTTAGTCACAAAGGAAGAGATGTAACGCCAGCAAACAGCAGACACAGCCTGCGCGCGCGGCGGGTGGGGCAGGGCAGGGCGATTTGCTGGAGCCAGTAAGGCAGGCTGCATTCAAAGTTGGGGATTAAAATAGAAATGCATTCAAGAGCGGTTTTGAGACAACCCTGCTTGCGACTGAAGGAAAGCTCCACAGACGGTGGAATCTTATAGGGATGCCTTGAGAACTAAAAGCCCTTGCAAATTACTAAGTTTTACATTTAAAAGGTAAGCAAAGCAGCGAGAAGTTAGATACACTTTGTCACAAAACTCTCTTTGTTCTTTCGACACGTCTTTCAGCCGTGAAAGCTAATGGATTCCTTGTAAACATCTCCGCAGAGCCAGGCAGCAAACCTCACAGAAGCGGAACACGGCTGTGAGAGAATGTTACGGGGTGTTCGGACTAGCAAAGCCCTTTGCTGCCGAAAACATCATTTCTCCATTTTTCATGGCTGTTAAAGATTCAAACCATAAAGGCAACACGAGCCAGGTAAATGTCTAACTGAAATGATTTACAGGCCAGTGTTGCACAATAAATCCAAGTAATATGTAACAAAAGGCATCTATAAACCACAAGGTACTTAACTAATTTTCTTTCATACGCGAAAGCAAGCTTAGGTCAAATACTGATAAAAAACGAAGGGGATGAAGAAAACATCTAGTTTAGATGTTGGGGGGGGAGGGTTGGGTTTTCTTCTGTTTCTTTATAAGCAGAAGTTAATATAAATCTGCAGAAATACCACGCTTAATCACTACAATTGCTTGAGGAGGTGCCTGCAGCGCAATGAAGACAAGTCCAGACAAAATAAGGTACACACGCTATGCAAAACTAATGTCTGCTATAAATGCCATGTGGTACAACCACCACCCAAGATGCTACTGATCTGCAGCATGATATTCAGTAAAATAATGAAGAAAAAATTTAAAACAACAGCTGGAAAGGTGAAAGTAAGAAGGCAAGGAGTGATACAAACCGGGGAGGGGGGGAGCACGCGTTGGACGATTAGCAGGAGGAAAGCAGTGGGTGTGAGGAAGGGAACATATTTCAGTGCTTAAAACCAGACAAACAGTTTAAAAAAAAAAACCAACACATCAACAAAGGCTGAGACTAAAATGAAAAACAAATTCTGTAACTTATATGAGACAGATACCACCACCTCCCTTAGCAGGATCCTCTCTGGCAGAAAAACAGAGCCCTGTTGCAATTTAGCACACTGCAGCACCACCGAGTCTGTAATAGTTTTTCAATTGGACAGATTCTCCTGTATACCCTGCCTGGGGCTGCTCGAGAGAAAATGAACAGATTTGCAGGGTTAATATTGTAGTTAGGCTGGGACCTCATTCAGCATAGCTGTGATAGTGCCGGTTGCATGAAACGGCAGAAGAATGAGTAGTATAAACATCACTGCCAGGATAGGAGATAGGTCAAAGGATTGTGGGCATTTTACAAGGAGGAAAAAAGAGAAAAAAAAAAAAAAAAAAGAGCTATAAGAAAAGGGAACCGGTTTCCAAAAACCAAACGTAACCAAGCTGCCATTTACACAGTTTACCTACTAAAACTCCCAAGGAATAAAACACTTTTATTATAAAATCTTTTGCCGTCTTATTTCACCCTCTTCCTTTTCAACATTCCCCCTTCAAGTTACCTGCATTTATTGTGCCTCAAGAAACAACGCCCATCTGCTTGCTCAGTGTTTAGATTTTAAATACAATAAAGCTAGCCTTGCTCCAGCCTTCGCTCACACAGCACATTTCCCTGGACAAAACCAGTTTGCTACTGCTTTGGAGACCACTTTGAAATTAGGCAATGGTATTTCTACTGCAGTTGCCCCAGAGAAATTAAAGCCGAAACGGGATTCAGAGAACCGGGTGCTTAAAAAACAGTTTCTTTTATGTGGCACAACCCACTAGCGCAGCCACAGCACAGCTCACCATCCAATGGGTACAGCAGTAAGACCACTGACATTTGTTTAACAGATCAGAGTTAAATCACCGCATTAGTTAAATCACTGTATTGGTTCAGCTACGCAAAGGCTAACACTGGGGCAACGTGCCTCTCTAAATAAATACACTGCTTGCATTGGATTATTGCAAACGTGGAAGTGAACAAGCTTAGGTTAAAAAGTGGTTAGAACAAGGCACTGCTGGTAAATTAAGCTTCTACTACCTAAAGTGATTACAAATATAATTCCTTAGAAACAATCACAGGAGGAGAAAAAGGAGTTGTAGAAACTAAACTCAATGGGATCCAGCAAGCTATCTAGAACAGCTGATGACAAAAAGGATCAAAAAGCTCTTCAGAAGCCTTCCGTGGTATGCTTGGTGTCAGGCAGGTGAGACCTGCACCCAGGGTTTATAGCTCAGCCATGGCTGTTCCCACACAGGAGATGACAGAGGTTGTCGTCTGCCTCAGGAACCGCACCAACTTTATTCACAACTGGGAAATAAAGCACAGCTAGAGCCTGCGCAGGCTGGATGGGCAGCAACCTTCCTGATCTGACAACAGTCCACTTTTCACTTGGTACCTTTTCTTCTCAAATATTTTAATATTTACCCTACAAAAAATTAAATAAGAACAAGAAATCCCACATTTTACAACGCTTCCTGTGGACAGGAATGCTTTAAATACCCTGTAAAACATTTATCATTATTAGTACTCAAAGATTTTTTTTTCCCCAACAACTTTTCAAAATAATGAGTTCTGATTGCCATTCAGAATTAATTTATTACTAAAACTACATACTCAAAAGTGCTAAAATCTATGTGCTAAGCAGGTTAAAAGCATTTAGGTCGTATAAAACTTTTCAGTTTTGGTTCAGCATACAAAACCACTGCTCTATTAGAGCAGTTTGGGGCTCCCCCACTTTCTTGCTGATATTTGAAAGTCTTTCAACAACAAGCAGTTGGTAGGCCCAGGTCTTTTGAGTATATCTGAACCTGCTTCTTATTTTCTGCCCTAGGCAAGCCCTCCTGTAGGCTCAACAGAAGCAAAAGCAGCCCTGCCTGAACTCCTCCTCCCTGGGACTTACAAAAATCCTTAGGATTTAGAAGTCTTTCTACCAAAGGGGATTGAGGATCACAGAGAAGAGCTTTCAGATCTCTTCTCCTCCCTGCCTTTTTCTTTTATACCACCTCCTCCCCAACTCCATTCAAGAATATAGTTAAAGAATAAGCCTTTACATCTGGGTTGAAAAAACACAATAGCTGTAGGGCTGAGATATGCACCCATGCAACTGGTCTACCAAAGAACAGCACAGAAACCACGTCAATCTTCTGGGAGCAAGTGGAAGAAGTAAGAGATATCTGAAGAACATGAGTTATTACAAAATGCTGCTAAGCGTACAAAAATCAAAGAGACAGGAGGCTTCCTCCTCCCCTCAAAATATTCGCTCACATTAGACTGCTATGATTAGCAGTGGTTTCAGAAGTGTTATTTACACTCTGTGGTCTTGAGTAAAGTCATTCTAGTCCCCTTCTTAAGCCAGAAACCTTGACAAAAACCATGCCACTGCAAGACAACGCAAGCTCACTCACAGGAGGACTGACATTCAAGTACAAAACATCTACTTGACTCACCTGACTGTGGGGATCATTTTAGGTTGCATCTCAAGGCATTGCTAGCTAGGGTTATTACAGCCAACGTCTTCCCTGTGAGCCAGCCCAGCTCAAGCAGGAGTGTATATATGCTACTCAACATACTGTAGCTTTAGCCTTTGTATCAAATTCTAAAATTATCAGATGCTCCCTTGTCACAGCCCAAGCAATTATCACTGCTGAGAAACTCAAAGTTACCTATTTCAAACTCTCTTGGATTTTTTAGGGGGAGGTGAGGACAAGCTTGTCTCATCTAGTCTGGACATTAGAAACAATAACCATGCAGTATAGTTTATTCTAAAGCATCAAATCTGTCTGTATTCGTTATCTTTTTTTCACAACAAAGCCATGAGACAGGTGTTTCTCCTCACAAAAGCGTGGTGCCCAGGAACAGCTGGCAACAGCAGTCAGCACATCCACATCAGCCACCTCCAGCAGAAAAGTCTCCTCTGAACACGTACATCCCGCTGTATGGGGGAATGAATCCAAACAGTGAACAAACTTCAGAAGTTGGAGACAAATCCCTTCTCCTTCAGCACAAAGCAGAAATCACTCAAGTATCATGGACAGCTACGCGCCTGACTGAAATAAACAGCAGGCTGATGCTTAGAGGTGCTTGTGGGGTGCAGGAAAGCCCAGTTCAAGTCCCTCATCCAAACCAGAAACATTAGGACTACTCTCAGATTCGGTTCCCACACAAGTGTCCCCATTTTGAGGATGCACTTTTTCAAAACAAACATTTCATTAAAGATTAAAAAAAATAATCATGATCATGTCTCACCACAGTGCTTAAACAAGTACCCCCCACTTTTTTTCAATTCAGCAAAAACAGCCGCCACAACAAAGAAGCTGGAGAAAGCATTTATTCAATGTAAACAATATCAGTACAGTACAAACAGCACTTCTGGAAGGTGTAGCAAGCAGAGAGAGATACAGAGCTACGTGTCCAGGAAGCCCAGGTGCTCATCCTGCTGGAAGAGGAAAGCCCCACCCTGGGCACCTCTGTAGCGGTGTCCTCACACTGACTTCCCTGGCTACGGTCATAGTACACTGCACCCACAGATGACACCAGGTTGTGCTGGTCCCTCAGACAGAGCCCTGCAAGGTGGTCAAGGTCGACCACATGCACAGTGTGGAGCATGCAAGCTGCATTTCGGTGTCTTAAGGCACGCGTGCCATTGCAGTGCCTTCTTTTCACCTTCGCTCTGAAGAGTGTGGAATCACAAAGAAGTTGCCCAGATCTTTGGCAAAAAGTCTTTACACGTGAGCACATCCATGCCCTTTCTGCTTCTTCACCCTTACGGTGATGGCTGGTAGCTCTCTGAACGGATGGTTGGGCTGTACTCGTGCCACTGGGTCTGCAAAACAAAGAAATAGTACATCATTTCCCCCAGCAAAAATATGCCAATTGCACCGTCATGTTTTGCCTTTCATCAATATAATCCAACTGATCTTTCCCTCACAGCTGCAAGCTTTAGGATTGCCGACTCTGAACATTACAAATTATGTTTATAAAGCAAAACTCCAAAACAATTGTGCTTGAGTGCCGCGTGAGAAGCAGGCCCAAAACACTATCAGCTGCAATTTAGTGCCACAGTAAGCAGAGATACCAGGTCCCTTGAAACTCAGCAGTAGCACCAGAATTATTATTTTAGACCTCTGGAGGAAAAGCCTCATTTTAAATCCTGAATGTCTGTCAACATGTGACAGAGGGTCAGATTATCCTATACAAGACAGTCAAATACAATGGAGAGCTTGAGAAGTTAGGAAGGTTTTCTTGACATGCTGAAGCACCCAAGCGCAGCAGAAGACCTACTGTGATACCAAGCAGCTGCTCACTTCTCCCACCACCAGTGCCATGTTTGCAGCACTCAGTACTAGTTGCAGAAATACATGCAGCAATGCATTTTAGGAAGGTGGAGGATGCTACAAGGCTGCCTGAGAGAGAGGATAGAGATACCCAGAGGAGTCCATCAGAGCCAGGGTGTAAGGTATAGGCCACCATGAAACACAGCCTTGGCTGAAGCCCTTTCCTGGAGGTGCCAAGAACTGTGTTAGGCTGTCTTCTGTATCCTGCGATAGCCCAGATACAGATCAAGCCTATAAAGGCAATGATGGACCTCTTGTCAGACTAGAGTGGCTATAGCAGTGACTGGAGCACTTACCTGACAGGACAATTTTAACTGCTACATCCTCCTTGTCCCAGAGGCACTGGCCCCAGGGTGGAGCACCGATCCGGCCCCTTGAGGTGGGGGTCCCTTCTCCACATCCTGCACGCTGGCTGCTCACAGCCTCGTCCTCCTCCTCGAGATGCCGGCGCTGCTAAGCACGTACACCCGCTCTGTGCTGCAAGTGCTGGAGAGATTGTCGTTGCATTTCCTTGGTAAAACAAGCCTTGCTGGGATTTCAGAGCTGACCAGGACCTAGAATAAATGCCACAGGTGCAGAGAACCAAATGCAAGGCAAGGGCTGAGGGGAGTGAGGTATTTGTGCTCGATGGAGACAGCTGCCTACCTGGAGAGGCAGGACAGCTAAAAATACCCTTGGACAAAAGCTTGAAGACACTTTGAGAATGCCCAGTGCCCAGTAACCGAGTCTGCAGCACACAACTAACTTCAGCAGAATAGCTCTAACCACACCTTCATCAGAAATGGGCTACTGAGAGTTTAAGAAAAATCTCTAACTGGAGAAAAAGGATTTAGGGATAAGGGCAGGAGTCAAATGAGAACCTGTGCTTATACCAGTGTGGCAGTAAAGACAAGGCCAAAATCTGGAAAAGGTCAAGTTTACAGAGACAGGATGTATCTTCTCAAGTGCTTACAAACTTCTCTGAAGATTCCCCTAAGCCTTGAAACTGCAGAAGAAAGTTTAATACCTCCCTCAAGATATTCTATAAGTTTGCACTCTTTATGGAAGATTTACTCAGCCCCTTGCTTGTTCGGGTAAGCAGTGCTGAGGCCAGCCCAAATGTTTTCATTTATTACATTCAGGCCCTGCAAGTAAGGCTCTGTTCCTCTGCACTGCCTACCCATTTCTTGCTGCGCACATCCTCTATGCTTTGGTCAAGCAAGTGGTAAGTGTGGCTGACAGAGGACTTGACTTAAGCCCATAACGCAAGGAGGATCTCTGGCATATATCCAACCCATTGAACTATTCAATAAAAAAAATCCACATATAACTTGGCAGTCCAGCCCAGATTCGCTACCCCTCAAACATACACTCTTCCACTAGCCACTTTGGCTTTCATAATGGAAGGAGATGACTTCTACGGTCTTCAGAGGTGCTGCTGATTCGATTCTCGCTCAGTAAAAGCGGCCATTTAATTTACAAGCAAAACCGGATTTGAAAGCTGCTCTCAATTACTGCACAGCACACCACTGCCCACCCAACACTGTATAATCACAGGGTGTTTACTCCAGGATGCAGCAGGCAAAAACATCCCCTAACCATGCTGGAAGACGCAGTGTTTAGACACAGGAGGACATCGAACCAAAGGTCAACAGACCTGCTGTGCTGCTTCTAATGGCGTCCTATGATAGGGGTGGACTGGATACCTGGCATTTCAAGTCACTTGCTCCACCAGGAGCTTGTCTGTTCTGCACTGGCTTCTACTCAAACTAGCAATAAAATTGATTTAGGAGTGACCCAAAGGAAGCATAGTTCCCCAGCCTGAGCCTTCTCTAACTAGACATGCCCAGCTCAAAATATTTCACGAGGTGCATAGCGAGGCACCTCAGTGACCTTCACTCAGCCTTCTTTAATTCTCCTAGGCAAAAGGGAGATCTTGCCGGATACTGCAGAAACTATTACAAGCCAGTAAGTGCCAACAGATCCCTCAGTCTCAGTGGAGAAAGGCTGCCGTCATCATGGACACTTTTTAAAAAAAAAAAAAAAAAAGGAAACGCTATTAAAAAGATGAGCAGGCCCTGGGAAAGAAGCTGCCAGGTCTGAAGAGCCTTTAGCAGCCTGGCAGCCCTGCCCACAACACTACAGCAAAGACAAAAGCCTGCTTCTGCTGCCCCGAGGACAGTTTCATTTACTTTCCTTTAAACCTGGAAAATAGGTCGCTTTTCTTCTCTTACCTCTATCAAACCTCAGGTAGCAGAGACAATGTGAATTTACCTGTACCTCACAGGAAACCAAGCACGCAAAGGGAGTTTCACCTTTTGGCAAAGGACAGAGACGACAGACCAGTTCTCCTCCGTACAGGGCTTCATTCATTCTGGCGAGCAGCAGCATCGATCCAAACACCTTGGACCACTTCATCGCTGCTGCAGGAGGTGTGGCCTGCCAGCGCCTTTGCAGATAACATACCTACGTACTCTGGGGCTCCATCGAGTCCATACGTCCTCCCTGAAAGAGGCAGCCACTTGGGCAGCTCTCCCCAGTCACTGGGAATAGCCCAGCACAGAGCCGCCAACAGCTCCTGCCGCCTCCGTGAGGGATGGAGGATCTCCCCGCTCATCTCCTGCACCAGTGAGGACTGGCATGCAACAGCCACCCCCACCCCAGGCACATATGTGGGGTTCGGAGCAGGAACAGACACAGGAATGGACAGGGGAGCTCTGAACACTGGAATCCATCTTCCAACTGTTTCCAGGTGGATGCCTCGTAGGTTGAGATATATTAATAATGTAATTTTTGGTCAGACTTCTCACTCAAATGTTGCCTTTTATCCACTTCTAGCAGGCACTCGGCGCATATTTTGTAAGAGTCTTTACATAAGAAAAGGACAAGAAAAAAAACCCCACTCCCTCCTGGGTTTAAAAGGGAAAGACTTCTGTTTGCCAGAACCACACTGGTACATTTGAATGCATTAAACAAATCCTTAAAGATGGTGTCAAAATTTGAGTGGGAAAGAAACCAACTGGTTACATTCTTCTCGGACCGAGTTTGCAATTTGTCCGATAATCTTCTGGTGAGAAGCAACACCAAAAAAACAAGCATTGCTAAAATCTGTTTTGTTTGTGAGTTAAGATCCTATCAGTAGTACATGAATAAAGATTAACATCTTGAATTGCAGTCATATCTGAAGATTTTAAAGACCCATAAAAATGCAGACTGCAGTGGGATAACTGGAAGATCATCATGAACTGTCAGAATTTGAGAAATGGGTTTTTCTTCTTTAAATTTGACTCTCAAACTGAACAAAAATAAGCCCATACTGCCTTATTTGAAGTTAATTTATACTCCAGTTTGAATAGCACCTGCCCTTGGGTATGTTCCAGAAGAACGTCTACCTTTCCACAAAGGGAGGCTAACACCCATTGTAAAATTTCCAGAGGCACATAAGATGTCTGTTCCCCCCCCCAGCAATTTCACCCTTAGAAGTAGAAGGAACGCTGCCAGTTACAGCCTGTGCTGAGGAAACATGAGTTATAATTTTACCCTGGGAAAATTGCTGAACTGGGAGCTTCTGGTGTGGCATAGGTCTTGCCTTCGCAATCCAATGGTTCTTTTGATTCAGAGAGGCTTTGAAAGGGTGGTGATGAAAAACATAGCCTCTCCCTTTGAATCAGCCAGCCGCCTGCCTTCCTTTGCACTTTTAAAATTTGGTTTATTAATTTGCCTAGGAGCAGAAAGAGATAATACCGACCCATCTAGAGAAGATGCATATTTGGACATATCAACAGAACATAATCTACTTCAGATTGAACACGCAAACAACAAAAAATCCACCTTTGGACTATCTGAAGAATTTTATATCTGGAGTCACCTCACTGGACTTAAACACAAGAAAGCCTCTGTTAGCTCGTCCTGTCATATGAAGAGGAAAAAGGAAAGGGGCAAATTATAAGGATCAAATAAAACTGTGTCTTTGAAATGCCGTAACACACAAGAGCTCTAAGCACTCTCCAGATGTTTCTTGCAGCAACCAATAATAAAATATTCTGAGACTGAATGGTAATTTTGAAGACATTGCATCCACTTAGTAATTACGAGATTAGACAATAAAACAGATAGATAGCTTCATCCATAACGTAACTGCAGAAAAAAAAGGAACAAAAGGGCTTTAAAGCCATACATTTATAATTATCTAATTTATGACGAAGATGTAAACAGAACTGAAGTTTTGACAGTTACACTTCAGGCTGGTAGAGAATTAGAAATACAGTGTGAAATCATAATCCTGAACTATACGTCCCTCGCTCTAGTATCGATGCTACGCAACATTATGGGCAAAAGAGACCAACTTTTAGGAGCCCTGGGTCACGGCTGGGTTCTCCTCCTCCCTCCCGTCCACCTCCACTCCCAGCAGGTCTCTGAAGCTGGACTTAGCAAAGCAACGACCCTATCTCTCAAAAATTATAATCTACTGAAACCCCACCAGAGGGACAGAGACTGCCAAGAGGGAAGACAGTGCGAGGAAAGGATAAAAGCTGAACTTACTGAAACGACAGGCTTTTTGGAAGTCCTTGTTAAGACGGACTGCAAGAGGGAGCGTTTACTCGACTCTACCACGATGCCATGCATTTCCAGGACTGGCTAGGACTTTTTCCTCTCCTCTTGTAACTCCCATTAAAATTATCAGCCTACAGATTTCATAACAAGTAGGAGAATGAAAAAAGTCCAAACACTATCATGAGAGAAATCGTATTATCATGAGCTATTTCAAAACGCACACGGGTTACTTAACACCTCGGGACAGGCGGCATGACACCACACAGGTGCTCCTGGTGCAGGGACAGGAAACAGGCTCCTGCTAAAAATACGCGTGCGAGGCGGCACGCAACAACCCGGGCCTCCCCAGAGCTCCCAAAATGGGCTATGCACGCAGCCCATGGGACCCGAACCGAAAACCGTCAGCGACCCAGATACTTCCCTACCCCCACCCCACACTAAAATCGGACCATCTTTGTATTTTAAATTCCTCGGAGGAGTAGGTAGGGGTTTTTTTGTGGCTGGTAGGAAGGGGCTGAAGTCCTGAATTAAGCTAAATACAGCCATGGTTAAATTCAAAAAGCTTCTTCAATGCAGTAGCGCATGAAGGCTTTTAGTTCAGTTTACCTCTTTTCTGGTGTTTGAGGTTTTCTTAGATGCTGGGAAAACATTTAGGGACGAAGGGAGAAAAGGAATGGTAGGCATATGACTATGGGGTCAAGCAGCAATTTTTTTGGTTAGCGTGAAGGGCAGGATTTGAGGAAAGGAGAACACAGGAGTCTGCTCTGGAAGGCAAGAAGAGTGCTTGGCAAGACAACGACCATATGGCATATGAACAAAGCATATTTTAGATTTGGTTCATTTGATTCCATTATGTGTAAAAGATACTTTAGGATCCAAGGCTAGGAAATACAATTTTGATTATTATTGTTTTCAGACCTGTAGGGATTTCTCCAAGTAGTCATTGTAGCTCGTGTGTGGAAAAACATCCATTTGGCAGCTAATTTTAGCCCACAAGGGTAGATTAACCCCGAATCTATATAACCATGTACTATATACTACCAGAAGCCATCACTGCCACCGCCAACCTCATGACGCAGCAATCCACTATCTAGGTGTAGACAGAATGACCTCTGCTAACTAGCTCAGCAAACTCTTAGTTTTATATTAAAAGGCTTTTACTTGACCCGACACCACAACAGACCACACACATAACCTTAGAATAGTGGACGAAATCTTATACAATATACATTTCCTTGTATGGCATGGCCTGCTTCTAAGTCTGTGTTTGTGCTTCTCTGGTCATTACTAACACGCAAAGCACCAGTGCTTGGACAACAAAAAGACCTGAAAATGTTTAAAGAAGCAGAAAAGACTATGCCTGTCAATCAACAAGAAATGCCTATCTCACTTTCTCTAGCGATTGGCTTTCATCGCCTCCAATGTACAACACATTTCAATAAAATTGAAAAGCAAGAAATAAAGACACATTAACATAAACTGATAGTACATGTAGCCGTGTTATGACACAGAAGCCAACACCAGAGAAGAACCACATCATTAGATGATTCTGAGGGACAGCTCAAAATTAAAAAGGCAACTGGCAGCTTCACCAAGAAAATGAAAGCTAAACAAGATACACAGTTATTTTATTTGTAAAACATACATAATTTAAGTGAGACAACCCAGGACACAGCTAGACCAAGCACCATGTAAGCATTTAGGTATGCAATTTCTCTTTTGGTAGACTGTTCTGTAACAGGGCTCTTGGAGAAGCCGGCCCTTGCCAAAAGGCTCAGCTCGGCTAATTTAGCTACTGATGAGGCAAGTAAGCTCTATCTGAAATCACCCTCATTCAAAATAATACTTGAAGAAATCTTTAGCTAGGTGAAGTCTTTCCCCCCATCCCAACAAAAGCTAGAGAAAACAAACCCACCGAATATCTTGAGTGGTAATAACCAGTAAGACCATGCCAATAAGGGGAAATATCCTCTATAGGTCCAAACTGACAACTCTGAACTACACCTGGGTTCTGCAATAGACAAAAACCAACTTTAAAGAAGGATCAAGACTATAAGATCTGGAAGTATCTAAAAAAAAAAAACCCAAATGGCTTTAAAAGAGCAGTTTGAGTATCAAAAGTAGGAGAAGGTGTCAGGTAGAGACAACCACCGACTACAACGAAAGAATAATTTTAAAAGTCGTGTAAAAAACCCACTACATTCCAAGAGACCTGAAAAGTGGAAGAAACCATCACAAGAGGATGACTTGACAGGTAAAGGAGCAGATAAAGGGACAGTTGCACACAGCGACACATCTGGAGTCTTTAAAACACCAATTCCAGATAAAGTCTGGGAGATAACGTCTGCAAAGGATTTTATCTGGAACCAGGTAAGTTTGAGGGAAACATCAAGAAGGCCTTACAGCTTGTGTCTTAATTGATGATCAGCTCCCTGCCCAGCATGGAAGGGGAGGAAAACAGAGAGGCTGTTCCTGCAAGAGGCAAGGAAAGGAAGCAACAGGAACAAAGCGTGTGTTGGGAGTGGGAAACCGAAGCATCCCCCGTTGGAACAACAAAGCCCTACAAAAAAAAAAAAAAAAGGGAAGGCAGAAGAAGGAGGCGGCATTTCATCGCTAAGAGTGTGGAGAAGGGTGGTGAAATAAAAAAAACCCCAAAACATCTGACAGGCTTTGGTGTCCCCTCTAGAACAAATACTCGAAACGCTTGCCTTCAGGAACAGATGAATTGTGATGTCAGAAATAAAAGAGCATTTGAAACAAACAGGAAAGGTTTCAGGGATCTTGTGGTGATCATCTAGTAGAGGGTAGCAGAAACTAACTTCAGCAACAATTCCTAAATGATGGATTTGTGTCATGGCAGCCATCTTCGGTCCCATTACAGACACACTCGACTGAATGCTTGATTTCTGCTGAACACCACCCTGGAGTGGAAGAACTGAAGGGGATTAGTTTGGGGAGAGGTTTTTCGGGGGGGGAAAGGGGGTGGAGTGGAAGGATGCGTGGTGAGATTGTTTTGTTTTTCAGCAGAAACACTAAACCCCACGATGTCTACCCGCACTGCCTTGCACAATGAACAGAGCTTCAACCCAGAAGACAACAACAGACGAGGGTATGTGTGTGCCTTATTCCACATATCTGACAAGCAGTGTGGAATGAGGTGTGGTGAGTGGAATTCGTAATTCCAGCCCTGGCCAGGAACGGTGGCTGGATGCCAACCACACCGTAAAGGTCCCATCATCTAAACGTCAAGTAAGGTCCTGAGGATCCTGACATTTTCTCATATTGAGGTGTGCCACAGATACAGAAAAAAAAAATATTGCAGTCACAGGGTTTGATAGCCACAGGAGTCTTACCTGCCACACACTTGCTTTAACAAAACCTCTTAACCCATCTCCCAGTGACGAGCCTTATGAAGTGCTCAGCACCGAGTAGCTTCACCAAGAATAATACACTCCTGCCAACAGCAACTTCACTTGACCACAAGCAAGCCTGGAAGTTTCTAGGAGGCTGAAGCCATGAAAACTGGTGGAAGGCATCTAGCAATAAGGATGGAGGTTCACCTAGTGGGAGCAAAGCGAAGCAAAGCAGGAGATTTATCCCCAGGACTATGAGACCCCAGAGAAATCTGAACATATGGCTGAGCTTAAGCAGTAGCATTTACATTAGAAATGGTTTTAAACACAAAAAGGAAACTGAAGACAACCAGATAAACTCTAATACTCACGTGCAAATTAGAATCAATGATGACAATTGATTTTTATAAAGGGTCTAATGATACAGCGCAAACTAATTTCTCCCATCTGAAGCCTGGCACCATTTGATATCTTTAATTCAGAAAAACCCTGAGTGCCTTTTTCCTTCCTCTCCTTCTTCTGGCTCTTTTGCCATGCTGACGCTTGTTTGCATTACATCTATTTTGAGCTAAATTAAATAGGAGAAGCAGAGTTTTGATTCAGTAGTAGCAATAAATGGGGTTAGCCTGGCATTGATCTGTGTAAAGGGGCCAGAGCTAGGACTGCCAGAAGCAAAACATGGTCAGTGAACTCCACAGCACCAAGAGTGACCCTGCAGCTGAATTCCTAGCCCTGATTACAACAGAGAGAGACTTGCTTTCCTGAACAAAGAGTATTTCAGGCACCAGATTAGCAAGAGAAAGTCTACTTGCAACGGCAGACTGAGGAAACAGACCAAAACTAAGAACCACAGCACACTTTAGAGGATTTTAGAAATCTTCTGAACAGTGCAAAACAAATGCCTTTCTTGCTCTATGTTTCTTGTAAGGCAACATTAGGTCCAAAGGCTGAAGAAACAGTATTTTTCTTTTGCATCTCAGTTAAATAGCTTCAGTAAGTAAGTGTGCAGCAGGAAAGATGAGCCAAAACCACGTTAATGATAGCACACTGAAAAAGTTACCTTGCAGACTAAGAACATTTGTCTTACAGCCCTACATAAAGGGAAATCATATTTACTATAAGAGGAAAGACCCCTTTTATAAATCATGCTTAAAATTCAGCCAGCAAATTTATACAGAAGGAGAATTTCACAATCCTTAGGAAACACAGATCAAATTCACTTGCTCTCTGGGTGTTTGTGCTGTTGTGCAACGCAAAACAGCTAGAGCACAGCAGTAAATCAAGCCTCATGACTATCGAGTTTAATCGCAGTGTATCTACGATGGAGAACAAAGTGCCTCTTATTCCCGCTGCACCGTGATCCCACCGGACTGCAGGCCAAGCAGGGTTGGTTCAGGCCAGCATTTGGATAGAGTCCGGCAGAGCACTAGAATTGGCTGCCCCAAGGCTGAAGCAAGCTCGCACCTCGCTCCCAGTGAGGCTGCTTCACATAGTAGGAGCACACAAGGTGTTGGGTGCTTGCAGACATCCCTATCAGCACCTACAACCACTGCTCCCACCGCTTTGGCAGGTCCGCTGGCTATTCGCAAGTCCTGTATGCAGCAAGAAGCTGTCGAGAAGCACAGCCCTGCCAAGCGATCAGAGGTTGCTGAGCAGCGCTGCTTCCTATCCTCATTTTTTAATCCAGGACATTTGGGTGGCACTGGGCTGCGTGTCCAGAGCTCACCCTTGCTGGAAACCCTGAGAGGGGCCAGTTGCCCAGCGGTGTGGCCTTGCTCCTTGCGCTGGCTTCGCCAGGAGCAGTGGGGACTTCAGCCCCCTGGAGCAGTGAGAGAAAGATAGAGAATCACTCATTGTCACTACTTTGACTTTTAACCTATTTCTTTTCCATATTTTACAATAAATGCTCATTAACACGAGTGTTTCCTTAAAAACAAGAATCACAAAATACTGAGCCATGTCAAATCCTTACCAACGAGCCATTAAAGGTCTTCAGCCCATTTTTCCCCCTCAAAGTCCCATAATGGATTTTTGCTTGCTGCTTTACCAAGTAGCAAGGGGCAAGGTGAGGGCCCACAGGGGAAAGGGAGGACAATTTAAAGAGTATGTCAGTGTACCGACAGCCTGCAAAAAATTAAGTCAGAAGTCTGCAAGACAGCACCCTGGTTTTTTTAATGCTACTCACTTGACTTGCCACTCTTATTACGGGGTTGATCGCACCCTTCACTAGAGCTTTGCGGTGGCTGCAATGTCAGAGCATGGGACATGGTTGTCACAACTGGGAACTTGCTGACTGATTTATGGCAACTTACAAACCCACAAAACCAAAAGATATTTGTTATTCACTTATGTTCTGAATGTTCCTTTCACCTCTCATGGAATAATTCTCAGGCAAGTGAAAGTTTATTTCTAGTTCAAATTTCGGTTTCCCTTCTGTAGAAAGGAGCCTAAGCGTAATATACCTTTGCTATGGAAATCACCCCGCAATATCCCCCCTGAACAGCTTGAGGTCAATACACCTACATCAGTAACAGCATCCTGAAATTAAGTTGTAATTTTAACTGTTTAACGGGTATTGCGACATCTCAAATAGATTGGTTCATTATTAAAAGCGGCATTTCTTGTAAATTACACTCTTCAGAAGAACAGCCTAAACGTCAAATACATTATGATACCTGCCTGACCATTCTTTTTAAATGAGGATAGCTGAGGGCTCAGACTCACCATCATGCAGCAAACAGCTGTGCAATTTAGGACTGCTCTTTTTTTAACCACTCCTCTCCCCAAGGCTACCACCCCCATAGCAGAGCTGGCAAAACAGACCGTATACCCATGCCTCCCATGTTCCAGTTCACAGACTAAACATGGCAACTCGAGTTGCTGGTGACGACGACAGCACCCAAAAAATAATAATCCCTTGACCAAGGTTTGCTGTAGCTGCTGAAGCACAGGCACTCGGTGCCTTTTGCTGACTCTGCAAGGGAGCAAAAGCCTTCCGCAAAGGAGGAGGGCAGCCGAGGGCAGTAACATCAAGCTAAGATTTGCCAGGGCTTGTCTCTCAGAGGATGAAGTCTTGCATTTTAACCATTTTTGGCACATTCCACATTCGGTATTTTCAGGAGCTTTCTAGGATGTTTATGAAACAACTGCAAGGTAGGCAACTAAATTGATGGTGGCACAAAGAATGCCTTCCCACATTCCTCTCCCATGCTCTACCGTTGAAATAAATGAAGATGTAGTTTATGTTTCTGTAATTACAGTTTGTTAAAAGGAGAACAGGTTGTTAAGTTATGGTAAGGAGTCCGTGAGCCTGTACCCTGCTTTGAATACCACAGCAATGTAGATTTTACGGAATAAAAAGACCGGTCAAAACATTACTCAGAAGGAATCCATGCTCTGATATCATCCAGCACAAAACAATCTACCTTTAAACTAGTCACGTTAATCAAACCAATCAATTGGAAAGTGTTCTTATGAGAGCTATTTTAACGTAGGTGACATTCAGAACACTGTCAAGTTTCAGTCATTTAATATTAAATACTGAAAGGGTAACATTATACATTTAGTTTATGACATTTTTGTATCATACATCATCTGCTGTTTGCTTTTAATCCTGCATTTTCCCCATTAAATACTTAGAGTATTTATATAGCCTTGTAAAACTCCAGTACAAAAGAATAAGCAACAGGAACTTTTCCCCATACATTACTTACCAACTTAATTATGTAATGTAATGTGAAAGGTTTATGCACACCAGCTGGATCTCATTACGGCTAAGTTTCTGTCTTTTTAAAGTGTACTTTATCTGGAATATGGAAGTCACTAAGAATTTCACTTAAAAATACATTGAGCTGGCATACACACAAGTTTATACTGCAGGACACTAACTCATTAAATAGGTTCGCAACAAGTCAAGTTTGCAGACACTTATTTCTAAAGGTTAAAATGCATCAACTAAATTTAAATATTTGAAACCAAGTATGGATTATGAACTGAACGACAGCCTATTTCGGTCTTTCCCTCCTAAGTATCACAGTAATGAGAGAGATGCTACTCCCTGTACAATAAGAAAACTAGCAAGAAAAGCAAGAAGGCAAAAGTTTCAAGAGACCATTGGTATCACCTCCCTGCTGATCAGTGCTAAGACTCAGAGGTGTGCCAGCTCTATATACTAAGATGCATCTAAAAAAGTAGGAGTTTCAGAGCTGTGAAGAATTCAGCAGTAAGACCTTCAAAGAGGTTACTGAATACCCAGCGGAACTAAAGCAAACTTGTCGCACACTTCGGTATCACCAGTTGAGAGATTCTTGTTCAATCGTGAGGCAAGAACTGTGGTTTAGTAAATGCAGAGAACAAAACCAAGCATAAAAAAAAATCATGTGCAGTGATTTTATTTTTGTTGTATATTTGACTGTAATTACTGTCTTAAGTACTTTAATTGCCTGGCATCTCCTCAAGTGCCTTGCCTGTGGGGAGGGGAGGCAGGGCAGTTTATAGTTTGTTATTAATGAATACAGTACAAACAAGTTTACCATGTCTGTAATCAACATTCCCATCAAAACAGTTTGAGAGGAAAATGCAAAGGGGTCTGTTCATCCCACAGACCCAACGTGATTGTGTTAATATCTGCTTTTTAATGATTAGTGCCCTTCTGCCACGCCACTTACACCTCAGAGGTGGACTTGGCAAACATCTTTATAAGACCCGCATGAGAAGCATCACCTACTCGCCCATTCCTATTCTCTTCTACAGACATCCGCTCTTTGCCACTGCTCTGGGGATGGGGTACGGGGACAGACACCCCTTGGGTCTGACCCCATATGACCTTTCTTGCATGCATTCTAGGTGAGAAAAGGGGGTGTGCACCGAGGGGAAATATGTTCTGCTTTTTGCAAGCAAATCCGTAGGGTCATTTACAATTGCTCTGGAATGACACGCATCCAGCCCCTCTCAGCTGGAAATAATTTTTTGCCTGGAGTGGAAATGGAGTGGAGGGAAACAAGAACGAGTGACAAAAAGAAGCCCATGCAGGATAAAATAAAATATACTTGCCTGCTTCATTAAGAAATGATTAGACACAAGCAGCCATCAGTAAAAGTCAGCGCAGTTATATGAAGAAGATAGTAAAGCCAGGAGGATGGAGAAACAAACTGCTATTTTTCACGATTAGTGAAAAACACGGAGAGTACAAATTTGGCCATTAGTCTTGTTTTTCCACTTAAATTGGTATGGGAGCCTGCTACTTTTAGATATGCACAGCGCAGCAGACCATCCAGACAGCAAGTGCAGCACCAGCAGAGCAAGCTTTCTCACGCGGCCGTCAGCCCATCCTGATGGTCAGGAGCTCACCTCTGGGGCGAGGGCAGCTCTTCCCCACACCTCACCACTCAGGCTGCCAACAGGAGTGACAATTAGTGTTAGTTCTGGTGGCCGCCTCTGCTGTGAGGATACTTGTCCACTAGGATCTGACTGAGACCGCTAATTTTCACAGAAGTCACAAAACCCCCTGCTTTAAGAACAGCTAACAACTTTCTATTACTACACGTGAGGACTTTCTTCCCGCACCCTCTTTTGGGCTGGATTGCTGGTGCAACCAGATCAACATCTCTTACCAGCTTCCTCAGCCACGTAGCCTGTCTCCTCCTTATATCCTTTAATCAGCTGGTACACCATCTCCAACACTGCCATCTCCTACCTCTTGAAGCACAACTTCTTATTCTCATGGTATCATCCCGCTGGCACGCAGGCGGTGCGCTTCTCGCTCCAGGGAGGCTTTATGTTGTGGTGGCCACTTCTTATATACTTTTTTCCACAGTAAAACACAGAGCCTTAATTTCCAAGTCACAACAAAACCAGCATATCTGACAGCGTCTCCAAAACACAATATCACTGCTTTTACAACAGCGCTCAAAGCATCCCCCTACCACTGCCAACCAGTAGATATTGCTGACCAGATGAACGCTTCTTGAATAAGTTTCTTATAAGGTGCATAACTATGTATCTTGATATAGCTGCATATATAAGGCATGGAAGCAGATGCTGTAAATACTGATCTGAGGTCTCCTACTCATTAAGATGCACAGGCAGAAACTTGATAGAAGACAGATCTGAAAAGAGCCTGTATAGAAGTTTAAAATATATTTATGAGAAAGTGGAGCACAGTATGATAGCAGCTTAACTTCTTCTCAAGAACGTGTTGCTGAAAGCTAGCATCCACCATCTACCACCAGAAACAAAGAGAAATTCCTGACTTCTCAGAGCTATGACCCTACATTTGTTTCCTTAGGGAAAAACTTTGTGTTTTGATCAAGCACACCACTGAGGCATTTAAGGGTGTTATATATAACATGAACTGACTACACAACAAACAAAACAGGCAGTAACATACAGAATAGACTAGCATACACAAGTCATTTTGGATATAGACAGCTACTCGTGGAAATAATTCAACAATCCTGGTATTCCACTAGGAAGCCATGAGTCAGACAAACATGGGAGAAAGAAGACTCTCCAACTGCCTGCTCTCCTCTGGACTCCGCAAACCTCCTGCGTGCCCTCCCATCACGCAGTGGAGCTGCTCTCTCTGTTTGGCATCCAGGGGGGAGGAAGCTGTCTTTGAAAGCAGGAACCCACCGGGGTTCTTCTCAGAAATTTTATGAAGTAGCTTAAAGATTAATGGAGTAGATGACTAGTTTATACAGCGTTTTGATCAAAAACATGTCTTCCCACCTTTCTCAGTGAGTTTTAATAGGATGCGAATGAGAAATTCATCTGGACACTTTAGTTTACAAGAAGTATTTCAAGTAGCTTGAGGAAACTAGTTTATTGCCCATTAGGCACAAAACCAAACACAATGCTTATAGGCCATTTTACCACAGCACTGGCAGTGGATTTCTTTTGGGATACATCCTCAAGAACCAACACTTACTCTGACAGAAAACTCTATCGGAAACCACTGGTTTAAACGTCACATTTTTTAAGGTTAAGGAAAAAAAAAAAATATTTAGATTTGTAGAATAATACAATGTACTTTAAGTCACACTTAGTTTCTTTTAACTAATTTTAAAGTTGAAGAAAACGAAGACTTCCCCACCCCTTCACTGTTCTTTTACATTTTCCTCTAGCATTTCCACTTTAAAAAAAACCCCGCACAATTCTTCATTGTTATCCCTCTGGGTCTATCTTTTCCTTGATCAAATCTTGCTTCAGTACACCTACTACATTTGTTATTTAGCATTAGGAGAGAAGGATTTTTTTTTAAAATCTTAATTTCTTCCTCCAATTTTAGCCCCTCTCCAAACAGAAGCATTATTTCCTATCCCTTGAATCCATTAAACTAATCCAGCAGAAGCACACTGGTATACAGAAATTAATCTAGTTTCCAAACTAACGTGCTGCAACAAAAGAGTTGGTAAGTTTTTCTCACCCTGCTCTCCCTCTCCTCCTTATTTTCCATTTCAACTTATTTCCAGATCTTTTTCTTCTCACAAAATTCTTATGTTCTGCCTTCAAAATCTTGCTAGCACAGTTATTTAACCCCTGTTTTCTGAGCTCCAGATAGGTTGGTAAGCTCATCTCTTCTCTCCTCCCCTCCTAAAAATCTAGTCCCTTCAGGTAAAGGAGGTAACAGCTATTTCAGACCACTGTCATTAACGTTAAAGAGAATAACAGGTTTTCAGATTGGGGCTTGTTTTGGACCATTTCAGNCATTTTAGTTTTTCCTTACAGTATTAGTTTCCTTTTTTGGAGGAAAGCCTGAGAAGACCGAAGTAGCCCAGAGCCGCAGGCTGCCAGCAGCAGTGCCCGGCATCCCTGCACCAGTTTGTGCTGGAGCTCAAACCAACTTGCCATGGGAAGGACAGGGCCACAGAGGACTCGGCCACCCCACTCGCCAAGCAAGTGCCGCTGCTGCGAAGGCTAGGGTAGTTGGGTAGTCATTGCGGCTCTGTCACTGCAAATCTTCACAGAAGAATGCCAGAAAATCACCACACCTGAGCATTTTACAGCAACTAACATCGCTAAGATCACAGCCCTGTAGCAAAAAAAAAAAAAAGTGTCCAGTGGAATCAGTCCAGCACTTCACAGAAACAGAAATGCCTTAACAAGTTACAATATTCATCAGCTAAATTAACAAGCACAAAAGTAGGGTAGGTTGTTTTGCTTTTTTAGCAAAAATTTGGACATGGGCCTTGTGAAATTTTTTTAAAGAATTATTTATCAGCTATTATATCTCTTCCTGGAAAGATACGGATTTGACCTGATGCTTTGGTATCTTTCAACAATTAAAACAACACACCTAAGCTTCTGAAAGCGTCCACCATATGTTTTACATGACTGCAACAATTACTACCATATCATTATCCTGTACTGCAAATCTAGCCTACTATTATATTCCTGATCCTGAATACATCTATTAGCAGTTTGGAAGTGAATATGCCATACCGAGGAAAACTGACTGGTTAAAATTACACTTTAGCACAGGCATGAGGAATCCTTTCCTAATGAATTACCATAGTAAACTTTAAAAAAAAGTGTTGAATTATCCTCCTCTGTACCACAGGGATACTTTTGTCATTTATACACTAGTGTAGTGCTACTTCCATACACCAATGCATTAGCACTTCAATTAATACTATGTTTAGTATTATTTTAGTCACTGTACATTTTAAACTTGATACCCATTTTGATACATTTGTACTTGCTAGTTACAATGAACCTGGCTTTTCCTTAGCTTTTTTTTNTATATTTAAAAGTACTTTCAGTGGAAACATTTGTATCCAGGCCCTACTTAAGAGATATCAAAAAGCCTCACAGTGTTTTATTTGACACCAGCTGGCAAAGGCAGGTGCATTTCAGAAGTAATGTATTTAAAAATAAAAAAAAAAGTTAACTTGCAAAGACTTCTAAAGAGATAAAACCAGAAATAAGGCTGCTTTGGGAGTGTGTCAACTATCCCAAAAGGAAGGCAAAACTACAAAGTTCTGACAGGACATTAAAGTTGTTTCTGCTTCTTAAAAATCAAACCGTAACCATGTTACACATACTGCTTTGGATTGGCAGCAGCTTCAGAAAGCCGATTTTAAAGCAGTTTAAGTCTGACACTAAAACCATGTTAGTCCCACTCTGTTTTATTTTCAAACAGTACTTGGGCAAAAGAACCAGAGTCAAAAGCTGGGGGATTTGCACTGCCACCCCTGCTAAGGAATACAAATTTTTCAAGTGTTTGTGCTGGAAAGAAGTCATATTCCTACCAATATCAGTCAGTTTCACAAGACTTAGTTCTCCTCACGTGGCTTCACGGACCACAGAGCTCTGCATTATCCCTTTTGCCTCCAAGAACAGTTACTTTTCCACTCCCAAGTTTGCCAGTCACTGATTAGTGTGCATTTTCAGAGAGAGGGAGTGGGTTTTTTTCAGAGAAACTGTATTTTCAAAGAGAGATAATCAGCAAGATACATACTTCAGCATTACCAAATTAAAAGACAAGAGAAAGTGTAAAATATACTAAAAGACTACACAGTTCTTTCTGAACTGGTTATTTGCCAAAACCCACATGCTCAGAGCATTTTATTATTTCCCCCTCCCCTCTAAAAAGCATTTTAAAGAATTGAGCAGAAATGTGAACCTGGTCTTGCAACGGTCTAGAGAAAGCTTCCAGAAACTAGTGTTATGACGACAGGAAAAAGACTAAAGCCAAGATGGAAAGTAGTACTGATAAACTTGATAAAAGCCTACACAAAGCATCATCTCCCGATCACCACAGATGTGGTCTGTAATAATTTTCTAGCTAACTCGTGTGATAAACAACTGCAGCCAGTATTGCTGTCGTATCCGAGATGAGGAGGAAGAGCACACAAGCATCCTCTACGTGAGCACTGCTAGTCAAAGTTATTAGAAACACTGGGAAACCCTCAAAAAGGCAACCAATTCAAGCAGGTTCCCTCTTTATCTGACATTCACACACCGTTCGTACTACAGCTGTAGGTTTGTCTGTCACGGCATCTCTGCTCCCATTTATACTTTCCAGCTTGTCAACCTAACTCTCACAGTTAGGTCCTCTGAATTTGGCATCAAAACTATATGGCTTAAGTAAAGCACTTCAGACAACTCACATACTTCTGAACAGGGTGATTTCAATACGAGGGAAGGAATTTATCAGGCATGTCACACGTAACAGCCAGCCCTAGTAAGAAGGGAGGAAGGAAGGAAGCTATTTAAGCCCACTTCACCTTCCTCGCTCCTCCTCTTCCCCACATTTCAGGCACAAGGAGAAAATGGCCTCAACCCACCCCAAGCAGAACTGGGGTGAGGAGGGCAACACAAGCGGATTTCCCCTCCTCTTTCATGCTAAACCCACACACCCTGAGTTCCCACCCCTGTGTCAGCCAGACACACCGCATATGCTTCCGCTGCTTCTTCTCCAGGGGAGCTTTAAGCCAGAGGACACTCGGTAATTAACCACTGATGATTTCCTATTGCACCCGAGAGTTTCAGTGCTGTTCCTTTGGGTGCAGTGCAGACACCTCACCCATGAAACAAGAGCTCACACCGGCAAGGCGAGCACAGGCTTTGCAGCCAGTAACCCCGGATCAGAATAAGAGCTCAGGACGACTACACTGGACCTTAATAACTCAGAGTCAAAGCATCAGACACAGTATGCTCTCCTTACTCCAGACCAACCTCTGCCTACCACTTTTGAAGCCTACTAGAAACATATGGAGAAAAATATGGTGAGTAAAAGCTCAGGATTCAGCTGAAGGGTGTTGAGAAATCGCTCTTGAAATTTCTCCAGCAATCCTTAATTTTAAACATACATAAATGGACACACATTAAAAAAAGAGGAGTTTAAAATACAGTGGTGTATTAGGGAAGTCATTCATTTATGCGTTACATTTCCGACACACAGATGCAAAAGTAGTAACAACATACACAGACGCCAATTTGCAGGGAAGCCCGAGAGCTGTGGCTCCTTCATTAGAGCTACCAAGCACAAGAGTCCCAACGACAGAGCCTCCTCTTCCTCCCACTCCCCATATCAAAAAACAAACTGAAACAAATGACAGCATCATCAGACCCGGTTCCTGGGCACATTAAGGAGGAGAGAGTGAAATGAAGCACTGTGCTAGAGATAAGCCCCAGTTCAGAAATCACCCCAGCACCTCCACAAGATCTTCGGGATAAGAAAACAGAAGGAAAGCCAAAATTCATCCTCGCACCTCACCTCCCATAAGAGATTTCTGCCCTCCTCCTTTTGCAAGGAGAAGCGCTCCAGCCTATGTTACCTGAACAGCACCTACTGAACAAACTACTTACCCCCATGAGCTGTGCACTACTGAAAAAGCTACACTCAAACCCCCTCTCCTCCCCCCACCTTGGGGAAGCTTCCCCAAGGGATTTCCAGTCCATGCTTCCCTGCAGATCACATCAGCTTTGTCTTCCTGGACTCCTGTTGGTCCCCAATGGAAAACCATGAGAGTATTACAGGAGAAGCACCAGGTTTCACACTGCTGGTGCCGCTGTTCGAAGAAAAGTGATTACCCCTTGCCAAAAGCTACATGATAACACGTTATCCAGGCTACACTACCCAGTCTAAGCACCAGAAACACTGCAGACCACATCAGCACAGTGCACCACCCAGGCCAGTACAAGCAGCGAGTCAGAAGTCCCGAGGAGGCGCTAGCTCAAGTATCTCTGCAGCGGACTGTGTTATACGGAGCAGATGTGCCCTAAGCATACAGTGAAAAAAGTGTTTTCATACACTGGTAAAGTGAATAGGGCCTAAAAATTTCACTCAATATCAATGTAATTAAAATGATCTGTCCTAGCTACAGAAGTGTACAGTGCATACAGTAGGTAAGCATATCAATTAACTAAGAATTTACTGGAAATGTACATACTGCATCTGTGCACTACAACTTTGATTATTTCCCAAACTAAAAATGGCATTAAGAACACATCAAAGGCACCTGTCCTCATTAGGGATTAAGTCCTTAGCAAGTCTGAAGGTTTTCAGATCAACTAACTACGACTGGCTGAGTGCAAAAGCACGTGAATTTCTAAAAGCCCGGAAGAGCCATTTCGCCTTGTGGATAATCCCCAAAAAACAACCAGAACAGAATTCAGTCATACATCTTCCAATGTTACTTTTAGATCAAGGTATAATGAGAAGTTCCAATCCCTTCCTTACTCCCCCCTCAAATGCCTGGAAGAGCATTCCCTGGAAACACGATTATATATTTTTACTATCACAACACTAATAAATCTCTTCTACATGAGATAAAATGCAGTTACCAACACTTGTCCCTTGAATCCAAAATATGATAAAAAATTATCTTGCACATACATATTTGGCTACATGCCCTTAACGATTTCCTTCTGAAAAGAAGGGTGCATTTATTGCTTCAGAAACAGAAAAGCAAAATAATAAGAAAGAAAGGACATGGGGAAAAAGATGAACAGAAGGGCTTCGAAAGTGACTGAAAATCTACAACATCGCTAATTAGGTTCCAGCTTCTAACACAATAGTGGGTGTACCATGGTCTGTTATCAAGTTTATAGCCAAGGGCACAAGACAATACAACCCCACATTCAATTTAATTACAGCCTATGGCTTTTGCAGTAGTGGTGTGTTTCAAAGGGTTTAAGCACTCATTTATTTCTACACCATACATGAAATAAGGCAGCTCACTGTCATACAGACTCACCAATTAGACTGAACAGTTTCTGATCTCTTGCTCTCTAGAAGGAGAGCAGTGGGCAATGGGAAATCTTTTACAGGATAATCACAGAAGACTTTTTGTTAAAAAAAGAGAAAAGCTCTCTGCTGCCTTTAAGTTTGTGCATTTTACCTTTGATGTGCACAGAGGAAACGTACCAACATAGTCATTTCAGATTCTATAGAATTAAAAAAGTGTCAAAAATACAGCAGTGCTTCAATGATGCTGTTTTTTCCTCCTAATTGTACTAAAAAGGTCATCTTCATTTAAGTGATACAAAATGGATCACCTCTTGCATTCTTACCATCACTGATGGCTGGACCAAGCAAGTTCTCTGACTAGTTCCCATGTTGCAACTAAATAAAAGGAGTCTAATTTCTAAAAAGTAAAAATATTTTGAAAATTAAAGTGATAGTGGAAGAAACCACCGTCTGAAATAGCTACAAAATTTAATACCTCCAATATATCATCCTAATGCAACTAAGAGGACCTACAAAAACAGTATTGGACTTTAAACTCCACAACCACAATTCTAAATGTGTGTATCAAAACACCATTCTCAGATCTTCTCTGAAATACTCTCCTGAATCACCTTAAATCAACTCTCCTCCCCCATACCTGATCCAAAAATGGACCAACTTCAGACTAGGAAAGAAAAACCAGTTCCCTTCATGCCTTTCAGTGTACAAACAACCCCCAAAGCTGTATACGATATCAATAAGCCTAATCCTTATTCTGCTTTTCTTGCCTCATCTTGGGAAACATTCACATGCCTACCAAACTTCATGCTAGTTATAAGGAACATAGCCTGGGATATCCTACTGTCTTCAAAAAAACCCCATCTCTGTTCAATGACCTTTAGAAGCATTCAGTTACAAACAACACTGACTTCCACCAAAGAGAGCAATAGCCAGGATTCATGTGTTTCACTACAGAAACCGCTAAGCAAGCTGCCTTTGGGGACCATATTTGACACCCCTGCTACCCTATCCCCCACCTCCCGAGGATTTCAGAGCAATTTTGATGACTATCAGGTCCCTTCTACGGTTAATCACTTTCCACATCTGTAACTTAGAAGAAGATGAAAATCTTTCCCATTAAAAAAAACCACAAACAACAACCAAGAAACTCTGAGGTAGGCACAATTTTTACAGCTCCTTTAATCCTCACACTTAAGATTTTAACCTCAGTGTTTCTTTTTAAAAAGACACCAAGCAAGTCCTAGATTTTCTTGCAACCTGGGATAATCCATTAATCCAAGAGGATGGCACTAACTAGGCAGTAGGGCAGCCCGTACTAACCTCTGAAATCAGATCAACAGAAGTACTGCCACAAGAACTAACAAGACATTTAGCAGCCATCAGTCTTAATAGCTGCTGTACTTTAAGCCTTTAAGATAGGGATATTGCCCCATCTGTTATCTGTATAGAAATAAAGCCTAGCATCCTAACACCTGCATCCTAAGCACCCTTCCCTGAAGCTGTCTGATGAGTTCTCCTACTCTGTATACTCGGAAAGCACCTAGCGATGATTCTAGTCAGAGTACTACAAACACTTGTACAGAACAGAAGCCTTTTTTGTGGCTATTTTATGGAAATGTAGGATGTTCCCAGACCAAAGATCAAGCAGAAAGATTCTTATCCACCTCCAAAAAACCCCAAAGACTAAAAAGAGCTAGACTAACTCAGTTACTTTGATTTGTCCCCAGTTGTGCCTGCTGCCTACTTATATTCATCATGTGCCACTGTTTTGCCACCTTCTGTGAAATCTGCAGTCAGAACCAGATTTCTGGTTCTGGTCAAAGTAAGCCCTTCAAAGAGAGCGTAAGGCAACGAAAAAACATGTGCCAGATCAAAAGAAAACAAAAACCCAGCTCTGGATTTAAAGCAGGAGGAAAAATGGTTAAGGATTCCCCGGAACAGCCAAGACAAATGCACGCGGGTCATGTTTTAATGACTGAGTGCTTGGTAGATATCTTAATAGCTGATGAAACTCTTCACAAGCAGGCCAGAGAAACCCGACTGAGTTAGAGAACCGACGTAACAGAAGCATTTTCAAGTGACACGCAACTCTCCTCACCCATGGCAGAAGCCAATCTATTTTCTTAGACCTATTTTTGGGTATCACTACTATAGTAAGTTCAGTGTGTACCAAATCTATAAATCTCAACAGCTACCACCACATTGTAGCATCAAAAGCTTAAACTTTAGCTATTGTTCATCTTTCAGTAACACACAAGATGAACAACAGCCAAATTACATCCCTCTGTCATCAACTTGAACTGAAGTACTGCTGTCAGTGGCAGGAAAATTGCTACACTTCAGAGCAAATAAGGACTGAAAAGAAAGTTGTGCCATGATGGCACAGTGCTGTAAGCTTAAAATACACCTCTATAAATGCTGCTCAAGGCTGCAACCTAAAGCAGTAGTTGGATCAAGATGAACATTTAATGTACCTTCCTCTAGCTCTGGAGGAGGCTCCTACAAACCCACTGCTGAAAAGACATCTTGGGGCTAAAACGAAAGACGGAAGCAACCACGATAGAAAAGCATAAAATTAATGTCCTTGCACAGATTCTTACACTTAAAGTTTGTAGTCAATGCAAATTCAAGACATCCCATTTAGTGCCTTCGTTTAACCTTTTCCATACCTTGCTTGATGTATCAATGCTATAAAAAAGAGCATACATGCACGCTAACAAACCCACTCATCATGCCACCATTTATTCATCAAAGTGTTGCACAAGTCCACGAGGGCAGCAGAATCTGGCCCCTGGAAGAATAATTACAAAGACAACCAATAAATCACAAACTTATGACCTTCATGTTTTCAAGGAATCAGTAATATTTGTCAACAGCAGAGTTTAGTGTCGCATTATTTGATGAGATGTACTCAGGAAAAAGGCCTGGAAGATCTTTGTTTATAATTAAGCAGTAGCGACGGAGGGCCAGGGCATTTCCTGGGGATTAATGACCGGCTGGGAGAGTCGATGGCTTGAGGCAATGCCTTGGGCCATTAACCCCAGCCAGTCATTAATTTCCCCAGGAAATGCCCTGGACCTTGATTAGCGTAACTATTATAAAAGGTAGCTAGGGAGAAAAAGTTTAGCATTAACATTCTCCCAAGGAAATCTATTCCACAGCCAATATTTTTTCATTTTGTTACATCCCAGAAGAAGCGCATAAGTTAGCACTGACACGAGAAGAATCGGTGATTAAAAAGAAAAAAAAAA
Source organism: Fregata magnificens (assembly GCA_013389945.1). Taxonomy (NCBI): domain Eukaryota; kingdom Metazoa; phylum Chordata; class Aves; order Suliformes; family Fregatidae; genus Fregata; species Fregata magnificens. The sequence goes on from WAAD01037796.1 coordinate 208,958, forward strand.
AAAAGACACTTTTCCTTCTCCTAGAGACTTAAATTAACGAGTTCCGTAGCGAAGGCAAGATTCGGCTACAAAAGTGGCTGGGCAGCTTGTTTAGCTCATTAAATTGTGAATGGAGATGAACATTTCCATATAATTACTGAAAAAACCCCCACACAGTCTAGTATCCTTGCTGATTGCTCGTTTTCTTTCTTGATACACTTAAGAAAACAGCACATGTCGGTGTACTCTATCATCTATTTTAGATATTTCTCCCTTTCTCCCCAGAGCCCGCCACTAATGAGAATTACAGCTCCGAATGCTTCACGTAGGAAGCGCAGCTCTGCGACAAACAGTCCAGCAGCTGGATTTCTCCTCACCTAAGCTTTATGCAAGTGTGAAGAGATTTGTGGGCCGGGGTAGAGATCCAGCTCCCCAGCCTGATGACTAAAGGTACTAAGACACCTCATTTCACAGGTTAAAGACACACATACTCTGTTACCGCTAACCGGATCAGAACTGCTCTGCCCGGTTCCCTCCTCCCCCTCCCGTACCCACATGCGCTGCTGCTCTAAAAAAGCTGAACTATGCCTGAAGTTTCAAAATTACTTTCAAGGTCATTAAAAGCGAGGGAAAGAGGAGTCTAGGGTTAAATACAGCAAAGAACATTAGCTTATACCTGAAATAATGAGCTAGAACAAAAACATTATCTGCACATAATCAAGCCTCTAAGCCATTCAGAGACACCAGATACACACAGCAGGAGATCAAACTACCGTACTCCACTGAAGTGGTCAAAAAAAAAGAAAAAAAACCCTTGCTAGAAAGGAGAGGTCACAGGTATTTTAAAGAACATAGATGCTTATGCAGGCATTCACTGGAAGCCCCCCTCTCCCCCCACCCCCACCCNGAAAGGGTCAGTCTGTCCAGAACTGGTATTTCCACTTGGGAAACAGCTCAGGCATGTCATATACCTGTGCTCACCCAGCACCGCGCTCTCCGGCCGACAGCTGCGATCCCTGTTATTACTTGACACAAGAATGTCAGAGGGATTTTGTAATCGTGCAGGGCAGCCAGCAGTGAAGTTCTTGCCTGAAACGCGGTATTTTATGGGGCACAACGTAACTGCATGCACTTTATAGATTTAGTTAGAATGACTTCCAAACTTCAAGCCAATTGCAGAGGCGCAGCGAGTCTTTAATTGAAGTAATTTAGCTCCAGCGCTCAAACACCTGAAAGGAAAGTACTTTTGGAGGGGACAGGGAGCAGGCACCAGCACGTGCCGGCACACAGCAGAGGGGGTTCGCAAGGCACGCGTTAGGGCACAGCTCAACGGCGTTTTTAATAAGACCGCTTTACCTCAACGAAACACATCTAATGAACTCGGGCTTGTTCCACAGTTAAGCTGCACCTAAACCCGTTTAATTGTGCTTTTACTGTATATTTCACCACTCTAGCAACTAACCCAACTAAAGCCAATTTGCCTCATAAAAAAAAAAAAAAAAAAAAAGGAAAAAAGAAGAGGATCACTCCCAGGAAACAGAGGTATTTTAAATAAACAAATACAAGATGAATGCAATTGCCGTATTAACCCTCTTGTTAACTTCTGAAGTTTAAAATTACACCCTCATTACTAGTGTGTAATTGAGTATTCTCCTGGCTGTTTCCTGCANAGAGCGCCCGCTTGGCCGGGGCCACCGCAGCCGCTTCTGCCTTCACCGGTGCAGCGTCACCGTCTTTGGGCAGCACGTAGGGGTTGGCAGCAGGCGGCCGGGGCCGCGGTCCACCATTGAGGGCGGCAGGGGTGTAGCAGCCCCCGCCGGCGGGATGGTGGAGGAGGTGGTGATGGTGGTGGTGGTGGGGAGGGGGGTGGTGGTGCGGCAG
>WAAD01037796.1:215711-246708 GCA_013389945.1 Fregata magnificens
TACGACTACTGGCTACACCTGAAATTATAGCCCTAATTGCAGAGCTGCTGGCCGGAGTTACCGCATTTGCTGCTTACTCATCCGTAGGCAATTGCTCCGCGCCGGGCCCCAGCCGCGGTGGTTACCCGTGGGGGGGCTCGGTGCCGGTGGNGGGCAAACGTGGGATCCCAAAGAAGGGATGCGGAAATTGTTGAGCAAACGAGACCAATTCGAAACAAATAAACACTCCGGGAAGAGAGCCCGCCACTCCCAGAAAATAATTGAAAAGAAACCGAGCACTGCTATGTTGATGTAAGCCCGGCATACTTACACGGAGGTCAAAGTTGTTGCATGCACTAAAGAAGCTGTACTAGGTCTATAGTTTGAGAGCGGATTATGTTCCCTCTTAGGTCGATGGCATATATATATATATTCTAGAGAATTTTTTCCTATGCACACAAAGAGGATATAAATAACTTGTTTTTTCCCCTGTTGTATGCTACCTGCAACCCAATCCTGAACCAAAGTCTCAAAGACCTTCCAATGATGGACCAGATGCTGAAACAGATAGCTAAAAGCAGCACGACCATGCTGTGGTTAAAACCTAAATGCCCCAGACAAGCTCCTTCCAGGAGCTCTTAACAACCCACCTTAGAAGACAGAGAACTGCAGGGCTGTGGCACATACATTTTCTACGGGGATTTTTTTTTTCCTCTATTGTTCCCGTAAATGCTAAAAATGACATGTTGACACCGACCTTTGAACTTGATTATGTCTTAAGATCGTAGAAGAGATGAAGCCACTTTCTTTTTTTAAGAAGAGCTTTTCAGAGCCAGATGAGTGCAAAGGTAATTGAACATTTGGGTTTTTTAACTTTAAAAAAGATGAACACCAGGTTGACAGCTTCTGTACTTGGATGTTCATTTAATCACCATTTCCTGATTACAGGAGGTGAACTATGTTGACAGACTTGGAGATGAATATGGAGCCCAGTATACTAACAGTAAGTATAAAGGACATAAAAAACTTGCAGTGAGGTTGGAGGGGAAAAATATATATGGAGCATCCATATTACACACATCAATTGGAAGCACCTCAGCAACCAGGGGGATTCAGAGAGTAGCAAGTGAGGTGTTTAGAGTGCTGCAGGCACCCATAATGGGAAGACACCCGTATAACACATATACCTGTATAACCTATACGTATATATGTGTGTGCACATGTATGTATACATATGTAAGTTAATCACATATGTATGTTAACTTATCTGTCTACATTCCTAAAGATAAGATTTAGCCTAGTCAGTTGTATTCCAGAAGTTTAAATCCTATTGTTCACGCTCTCAAGTTAGACGAGGTAATCGAACTGCATTCCGAAACTGCCCCAGTTGCACAAGGTTGTCTAATGGAAGTTGGCATAATAACATTAAACTCACATCCACTCCACCCTCCACGTCACTAATCAGAGTTTTATCCTGCCAAGAGCTCCACACAGGCATAGACAGCATTCTCCCCTAGGACTCAAGGTTTGAGGCGGATTCTAATACAGGTCCTGTCCACACTTGGAGAATACATTTTATTACCGCTGTCAGTAAAGAAGATGTAATACCCACAGAACGCTAATAACGCACCTGCCCCACTAAGGTTGCAACCCTAGACCGGATTATCCTTCCTTGTGTATACTTGGAGATCAGTCCATATGCCACAGAATTAGCATGCCAGGTTAAAAACCAAAACCAAAAAACCTTTTCCATGAGTCAGTTGGTTTACAATTAAAGGTAATGCTTGTAACCACGTTACCAGATAGTTTCAGGCCTTTCCTCACTTCTTTTTTAAGCTGCTCTTCCCCCTGGCCCCCGGTCTCGCTCCTGGCAAGCAGAGAGCTTGCTAGAGCCACACTCTTTGACAATCCGGCTATTGTACTACAGCTCTCCACAGCCGCCTTCTCCTTCAGACTAACACAGGCTACTTCTCCTGTAGCCTCCATAAGTGGTTATTTCACTTACAGCCACCTAAACCTTCCTGGTTTGGTGTTTCTTGGTAGGTGTTTCATCATGAAGCTTCACTAGGAACTAAACTGGAATATCCCCCAAAAGTCAAGAAGCAAAGAAAATGCAGTGTGCTCGTTTGCTCCCCAGGATCCAGTCTAGGCATCTAGAAAAGATTTTTAAAAACAGTGCTTAAAACAAGCTTGTTGGTTAACCCTAAGGCTGACCACATGGCATCCTTTTAAGAAAATAGCTTTTTCTCCACGTACGCTTTTACTGTTAGTTTAAATGCAATAAACATGTTCTTAAAATGTGTTAATATGTTTTCTAAACACAAGATATTTTCACTGTAGAGGCAGGCTATGTGGAAATTGGTATGAGAAATCCATATTGACACTACAGAACTAGAAGGCAAATAACACTTGGGACTCTTGGAAAATTCACTTAGGGAAAAAGCATGTCCTAGAAATCCTTCTCCCACCCAGAAACATGCAGTTTTGAGATAAGCTTTTTTAGCGTTTCAGAACTGTCACTTCAAAATGCTAATTCCATTTTTATTTTACTCTTTTACTTGTGTATATGATATTTCTAGTTGTTTCATTACTTCTTGATACTAGGGACAGCTGATGCTGACATATAATGTGCTATAATAGATTTTAAATCTCTTTTATTTAAAATTTTTCTTTTTTAGATTAGCGTCTCCTGTCTGCGTGGCAATGAAACGGCTTTATATAACTCAAGAAAGGAGACATGGATTTAGGAAAGTAATGATGTATCCATCAGCGCTAAGTTGCAGCTATTATTAATGAATTTTAAAATACAAAAGCTATTTCACCTTTTAGATTGTCATATTATGAAATGTTAGTGGTAGTTGTGCATATCAAAGCACCAGCTACTACCGACACGTTGTGAAACGTGAAGGCAGCATCAAACCAGCCCCCTCACGAAGCTCCATGGTGCCAATCGAAAGTGTATTTCCGAAATACACTCATATTTTTTTTCCCGCAGGTATTTGCCATTATTCACTTGACTGCTTTTTTTTTTTCTTTTACAAAAGCAATACTTTTGTTGGTGAGGGCCATGATTTGTTTCCCGATTACTCCTTTTTCAAAACAAACCAGAAAAAACCTGAGTCATCATCTTTGTAAGAAAGCACGCGTTTAGTGCTTGGCAAATTAAAAGTCAAGACTTCGTGAATCATTGTTATTTTCAGTGACAAGCAGCTGGAGCATTTTTGCTTCCAAAAATATAGAAGAGCTATGTTGTCAGACAGCTTGGAGAGAGGCAGGTAATAAATTGCATTGCACTGCATAAAGCTTTTAAGGGTCTTTTAAAATGTGCTGGAGGTAAGTTGCCAGGAGATATATTAATGTTTTATTTAGCTGTGTTTCGGTTTATGTTTGTCTTTGCTGCTGTGGTGATGAGGGCACTTGAAACAAATTGGCTGGTCTGTGAGGCACAGCAGTAGCTGGTTATAGTTGCTCTAGCAGTTGTCCAGTCGTTTCTATGAACTACTGACACCAAGCAACCTGGCACAGTAGCGGCATAACGTTTAACCTCCGTGGAGAGAAAGAGCTCTTTCCATCCAGGCTGATAATTTCAGTTAGGTTTTAGTCCTTCTCAACTGGGTCCATAAATTCTATGTGGAGGTGAGGGAAATTTAGAAGGATCAAGCCAGTAACTCAAGAAAGGAACCTCCAAAGAGAGATCCCTGTGAAACCACAAAGCCTTGTTTATAGGTGTTGTAGGTCTGTGTATGTACACTTTATACAGTGTTTTTAGTACTATGTAATAGAGCATAAATTATTGCTGTATTGGATATGGAGCTCTTGAAATCCTATTTCCCGTTCATAATCTTCCAATAAAAATTTATTTTGAACTAAAAGTTCAGGCTGGAAGTCACACTGGGCTGCAGTAAGTCTAGAAATGCAGGGAGGGATGACTGGTTATATGACAACAGGGTCTGGCTGAGAAGGCTCCTTAAACATTCCTTTAAGAAAAAAGGAAGAAAAAACCTGAGTCCTTACAATTTAACAAAAATGTAATGTAATGAGACTCTGAAGAAATGCACTTTCCACCTTGTTTCTGTACCTTATGGATTCTGTATTATTTACTTTTTCCACCCCCACTGCATGGCCTGAAGTTTCTGTGTTGCCATGAGGTGTGCTGAGCGCTGACTCCCGCACAGGGCCAGAGGTAGGGCTTTACACCCTACAAAACTTATTCACGCCAGGCTTTTCTCAGAGCCGGGGGTCCTCAAGGGACAGGGCAACAGCTGGCCTCAAGCACAGCCTGGAAAAGGGAATCTTCCTCTGACCGTTGGCTAGTGGTTTTAACGCCTCTTTATACCATGAATTCACTGTCAATATACTTTTGTTTTGACTTAGTGACTGAGATAAACTGATTATTCCCCTTTTCCACTAGTATTATGTCTGTGTCATAGTGAATTTGGAAATTCCTTTTCAGGTATTTCTGTAGCAAAAACCCCAGCATCAATGGCCTGTCTACTTGGATTTTCTTTTCTCAATTGAGTTGTCTCAGCTGGGTTGACACAAACCCCGTTTAAGCAACTTTAAAACCCGGTGAGTTCAAACGAAGCCCACAGAGGGTGTAACCATACTGTTAAAACAGTGTCAGAGCCCCACTCAGGCTGTCACCCAGACCCACCTTTCTGTTGCTGAAGCAGTAACTTACAATAAAACACAACTTTAATTTTTGTACGCTTCCCCTTCATTCTCCCCCATTTTATTTGATATGATGTTGGCAAATCTGACCTGTGCAAATTTTGCATCTATTTTCTTTTAAACCATGATCTGGTCACAATGTTTTCTGGCCCTAATAATAGAATGCCACACTCCCTCCTCAGTGTCAGAGATGCTAAAGTATCGCTAGTTATCCTATGAGATCTAAACACACAGGAACTGCCTAAATAAGGTTTGCATCACAGATTACACTAACTGGTAAAGCAGCATTTGAGTACAAGGGAACAAATTCGTAGATCATATGGAAGAATACAGGGATAAAAAAGCACAGCATGTTCACCTCCAGCCCCCGTCACGTCATTTATCAGACCATGATTTGATTCGTATCAAGAAAAAAGTTGTAGAACATGTGGCAGAATATTAATAGATGAAGAAAATTTGCATGCTTATTTTGATTTGATCTTTTATGCAAAAGCACTTTCACAAACTAAATATTGCTAGTGCATGTGATTTCAGGTAAAAACTGGGGGAAAATCTTCAGGATATTGTCAGGACTTTCATTTGAGGTTTAAAGCCAGAGGCCATGAAGTAAAAGAGACCTGAAGGTGCAGACTGCAACAGAGTGCTGCATTTTAAGTTATAGAGGGTAAAGCTTGAAAAAGTAAAGAAGCTGAATTGATTCAGAGATAAGATAAAGAAAGCTTACAAAGATTAGTGAAAAAGACTGGATGCATTGGATGTACCTCTCTTGTTTTTTTCAGTATCGGGTAATACTAAAACAGATTAAAAATACCTTCTACCAGCTGGTAAGCATCAGTATTTTCTTAGTTTGGCATTCTAAAAAAATTACATCTGCAACTGCTGAGAATGCTTAAGTGCAAAACTTTTTTATCCATCCCTGAGTTCTACCTTGCTTTGAATAGCCTTGCCTTTTTCTATCCATGAAAGATTAAGCTGTGCCTGATTCAAAGTTTCCTTATTTGAAGATCAAGGCTAAAATTCAGTCTCTTTTCACAGAAGTAAAGGTGTCATCAAAATAAACAAAAATCATTTTAAAAACCCTCAGAGCCAATGCTTTGCACATTCATCGACTGAATTATTTAAGTACAAGCAGGTAGTTTTTTACTAGTAAAGACCCTGCTTTTTACGATCAATGAGCATTGTTAAAATAAGCAAGAAAAAAAATTGTAAGCTCTTCTTTTGCCTTGGACAAAACAAGGTCACATTTGCAATTTGCAGTGCACGATCTCTCCATTAGCAATCTTGGCAAAGGTTTATCAAGTTATTCTGAATAATTTCCTCCAAGTTATGAGTGTGTCACTAGGCCTGTTACGGCCCTGCCCCTGCAGTTTACTCTGCTGTTTACCTGTGTATTGTCAGACTCGTTCTTGCTGGCTGGTGCCAAAGGAAAAAAAGCAGTTTTTAAAATCAAAGCTTCAGTGTGGAAGGATATAAAGTGTGAAATCCAGACCCATTGCTTTCACTATGGCTTTAGTGATCACAGAAACCTGCTGTAGGGCGGGACTTATCTGCCAGAAAATTATTATCGAGCCCTGGTAACTCAGATGTATGTGCAGACTTGAAAATGTTGTTCTTTGTGCCAACTCCAGGTCCTACAAGAACCTCACATGGCATCCTCCACCTGGCTCAGAAATATGCTGCATTCCACTGTAAAGAGGAGGAAGTTTGTTAATTCCCAGGCAGCTGTGAACAATTTAATCTCCTTCCAAACAGCCCGGCATCCTATTCCAATTGCGAAGTTTCTTGGGGGATGGATAGTTTGAAGAGCTGGTGAGAGATAATAGGGCCTTTATTTCAAGGTCATTCCTACGGATTTGGCCTTGACAGTAACATCTTGATAACAGGGTTGCCAAATCTCACAGCTTCATGACACTTAGTGGTTTTGGAGTTTCCTCCTCCATATGATGGAATGGAGGGGTTGAAAATTAGCATTTGGAAGACAAGTTTGAAACCTTGAATTACTGCCCTGTAAAAACTTGGAAATCAGGTGGAGAACCACAATTTTGTAATTTTAGGACAAAGAAATCCCTGTGATTTTTAAGATAGACTTCTTATTCTGAAGACTGGTGGTTGGCACTCCTGGGATTTCCCAGGTAAACTTGCCTATGAGAACTGAGCTGGTAACTTGACTTGGTTTTCCGGACAAGTCTCTGAATTACTGACTTCTTCTCCTCTCAAGATTTCTTTATCAAAAAATCACTGTCCAAATCCTACGCAAGCTATTTTTGCCACCTCTTTGGCAGTATGTTTAGAAGAGTCAAAGAATCCCAAGGAACTACTTCAACAAATTCATATCCAGATTTCTTTGACTTCTGAGAACCAATAACTTTGTTCTGATTATTAGAAGGTCTCTGCATTCAAAAACTGCTGTATAGGTATTTACGCCAGCTGTACTTTTAAACAGGCTTGCACCTGATATGGTTTCCATGGGAGCTGCTTCGTGCTTTAGCCATTTGCAAACATGGCTGCTTATGTAGATAATTAAATTAGAGTTAGTGAACACAGTGTTCTTCTGAAAACCCGACCTTTGGTCTTTCTGGCACACTAGCAGAAGAGTGAAGGAAAATACATCCTTTCTGTGCTTCACATATTCTGTACCACATTTTTTTTTTCCTCTAGAACTAGCTAGATATGACTTTCAGGATACTTCTACCAAAAGCTCCTGCTATTTCACTGCATTTTCAGCAGTTACAGTTGGATTGTTCTGCCCAACTCTAGATAGAGCATTTAATCAGCTTAGTTCTTCTATTTTCACTGGAGTTCCCAAATTTTAAAGCTTTTCTTTTGTTCAGCAAGATATATTGGGCTTTGCTTACACTAAAATGTTTAGTAATATTCTCTAAGAGCTAGTTTTATTCCATCAGAAGGTACTGGTGTTTAAATACTTAGGAATCTCAGTCATACATAAAGTGGAGAGGCAGAATTACAGGAGCTTTGTTTGTGAAGCTAAAAGGATCAAAGTATCTGGATTAATTTGTAATGTTTTGGGGATAGGCACTGTGTTTGAAAGGAAGCTCTAGATTCAATTTGTTAACCCATCACTTCAAATGAGCTTGTCAGATCCCAAACAGGGAGGGACAGGATTTTGTCTTCTGAATTCCAGTTTGGCCACTGGTGTGTGGGCTAATTAGTGCCAAGTAGAGAGAACCCCACATGCTGCTGAATAAACTAGAAAAATCGTGATGTCCCACTGAGGTCAGCAGCACTAATTAGCACCCACGGACAGGAAATCTGCTTGAACCTGCCTGCTGCGCTTCCTGGCTTTGGCCACATCCAAAATCTTACGGGAAAACGATTCTGATGCTATATCACAGCAGAAACACGTGGTGGGTCACTCATGGGCTAACCTGTCCACCTAGGATTTTTATAATCATTCTCACCTACTGGGGTTGCTGAAATATTGTTGTACGGAGGGTACAAGCCCAGAGGATTTTTGGCCGCCTAACAGAACAAGAAGTCTGTCCCTTGCAGAGATACCTCTCTGCCTGTCTCTTAAGCTCTGAGAGGTCCAAGAAACCTGGTACTATTTTGGGAAGTGATGTTGAGAGTTTCAGCTCTCAGCAGTAGTACCAGTAACACCCAGAAGCTACACAACCACCTCCATGTTGTGGAAGTCTGTCAGGTCTTCATTTCCTCATGCCTTCTAGCCACAAACTCTGAGCTTTCATGAAGGTTCTCCCTCACGCCATGGACAAATGCCACTACCCTCCTTCGCTGTCCCGCTCAGAAGCCCACCCAAGGGACAGGCTGCTGGATTTTGGTTTTGCGCACACTCTCTGAAGGGCTGTCCCATCTCTTAGGCTTTATCTAGAGCTGGGTGACCATTGTTAAAACCACAAATATACCTAAACCCAATACTTTTTCAGTATTTTTGTATATATTATTGGAGTAATACCTGCAAGCTTATAGTACTCTTACTTTTTTATCTGCTGGTCAATAGGAGAATTTTGAAATGAAAAAGTAAAAAGAGTTTTCACCCTGTGAAAGCTTCAGAAAAGTCAAACAACATTTTTCATTGTAATTTGAACGTAAGCACTGTGATATTTGTATTAGGCAAGTCTCCTCCACATCAGTAATAATACATTTTTTAATGAAAGGTGGTAAATACTGGCCCTAGAGTAGTTTCTCAAAGTCCTATGCATAAATGATTATTTTAATAGGCAGTAGGCAAGCTAGCACTTGCCTATGTGAAAGGTTTACCCTTCATTTTAACCCCAGAGAGAGAACCATTCCTCTGAACTACTTCTGCTTTGCAGAAAGGACATGAAACAACCAAAAAATGTTGTGAATGTTCTACAACTTTGGATATGTTTTAAACTGGAATAAAAAACCAAACCAAAACAAAAAAAATCACTTAAGCTGAAAATAGCCTAATATAAATAAGGAAACAAACAAAAACAGCTAATAAAACTTCTGGCTTGGCTGACACAAGAGTTTTACACAGCACTAAAAGAGGATCTTTCCCCTCAACTGTATCTAAAATGTCACTGGGTCAACAGAACAGTACACAGAAATGGGCAGTAATTGTATTGTATTGGCATAACCAGTTTGAAGACGCTTGGCTGGATAATGAAGAGGACACATTTGTCATGTGGAAATTACCTACTACTGAAAAGCACCTATTACCCAATACTGCAAAGTACTTCAAGAAGCACCCCAAAAGCAAGAAAAGAGAAAACCCTGAATCTAAGACCACTGGTTGCAGCTCTTCTTTTGCATCCCACCATGAAGAGTATCCTTGTGTTCTGGGCTGACGCAGTCTGGGTTGACTCTGTTGAATCTGCCAACAGAGTATGGCTTAGCAAATAGACCGGGGAAAGGAGAATTCAGTCTCAGCTGTTTGCAGGCATCTGAGAGCTTGTGGTGATCCATGCCATGCTGTTTGTGCTTGCTGGAAAATGTATACACCTTGGGGGAAAATGTTAGTCATCTGAGCACATGAGCTAAAGACTTTCTGGTAGAATAATCTGCATCACATATTTGGCTTAGTTTCCCCATGGAAGAAATAGGAAGCCCCCTTCCTCTGTGTAGTCAACCGTCATTCAACTTACTGTTATATTTTTAAAGGACATTCTCAGTAAACAGCAAGGATACCAAGACTGCTGCTGTGCCCTAATGATATATGTGAGACCTTAATGTTCGCCTGTGAATAGAGAGCTCAGAGTCATGAAGATTTTCTAGGAGAGAGCGGGAACTCTAGAAAATCTCCCACCACGTTTGCAAAACCAGCAATATCAGGGGGAGCTCATCTTGGACTCATGACAACCAGTCCAACACATGATGACTTGCAAATTCTTAACAGACAGAAGTACAATTTCACTATGGGCATTCCTCTTGAATAAAGACCCCCCCAAAAAAAACCCCCAGAAATCCAGACCAAACAGATGGCTATTTCCTCCATTAGCATCTGGTCTTGCTCCTTTTGAACCACTGCCACAGCTGTATCAGAGATGATCCGATACCAGGATGTCAGGGCTGGGCTGGGTTAACCAAGAAAAAAAAGCTGGAACACCAGTGAATGGCAGGAAAAGGTGGGGGGCTGGAGTTGGACTACAAAAGAATATGAAATGGTTCTGAAATTACTCCCACTCAGGTTGCGCTTTCCGCCAACAATCCCTGTGTGCCCCCTAAGTCTGTTGGCAATTATCTGAACCTTTACAGCCCTAAAGCCATCCTGTTGTCAAACTGTGTGCAATTCATCCTATACTTTTCTGAGAGGAACATTTAATAGAAGAAGATGTGGTCTGGCTGCCTGCAGTTTCTTCCCATCAGCAGTCCCAGTGAATAGAAAAAAGTCACTGTGGGAGCATTCCTATAGCCCTGATCCATCTATGATCCTTGGGCATGGACAGACATATTCATGAGCTCTATACCCAGAACAGGTGAACGCTTATCAGTAGCACAACTAAATTTGAACTCTGCTGTCCCAGTGAAGGGGCAGTGGTGGACAGGGTTCAGGGCCCGAGCACATTTGACACAGAAAAGGGAGGGAACAGATGCGACATAGCCAGAAGAAGGGTGCTGTAGAGCCAGACTTTCTTCATCCCACAGCTGACAAGAGGTGGGATCTGACTCTTTTCCCTCCCAGCAGTGACTCTCCCTTGGTAGAGGCAGCAGCAGGAGCAAGTCTCATTTTCTAGGGCTCTGGCACAGGTGATGTAGAATTGGGGCCAGAGCTGGTTTGTTCCTCAAGGTAATCTGCTGCCTTCAGCAGCTTCTGCGTTGCTAGAGCCTCAGGTCAGCTCTGCTCAAAACCTCCAGCAATCTTGTCTCATGTCCCAACTGCTGGTGTCACAACCAAAGCCTAAGTAAATTTGCTGTGCCTGCAGAGGCAAGAGAAGATTTCTCCTGGAACACTGATAAGGACTCTAGACAGTGATGCCAAGCGGCACGCATCTTGCAGAGGTCATGCAAGTGTTGCTGTTGGCAGGCAGGGTCACTTTGCCCTGAAGGTGGCTTAAAATGAACAGGAAGTCTGGTTTGAAGACACACCAAGGCTTCTTGCATTTGCCTTTCTTGCAACCTCCAAATGGGTACAAAACCTACTAGTTTCTCACTGTTCACTCTAATTAAAAGCAACTGTGGAGAAATTTATCTTAGACCCCTTCTTCTGATTTTTCTCCTTTGATGCCACTCTCGGCAGTCCAGTCTCGTGCTCGTAAAATTGGCTGATAAATGTCCTGGGCCTGGCGCTCTTCTTTCTGCTGTTAACCCTTCTGTGAGAAACTCCCTAGTTTTTCCCCTCTCCCTTGGGCATCACACCCAGGTAACAGAAATGCTGCACATCAGTCCCAGCTCGGACAATGCTTCCTCTCCTCATCTGTCCTCCACTCTCTCCAAATCACCACCTTCTTTCTCCCACACCCTGTCCTTCACCACCTATTCTTCCTTCAACAGTGAGCAGAGGTATGTGCCCAGCTGCCTGAACGTTTTCCTAGATTTCTGTTGGTGGGGATCAGGAAGATGAAAGACGGGGAAAGGTGGGATGGAAAATATGCTGAGCTGATACGCAAAACTACCTTGAACATCTCTTCTACTATCTCTTCCTTCTGCTTTATCTCTTCTCCTTTGCAATCCCCTGCAAACTGGCAGGAAAAAACTCCATGCCTGTCAGCTTCAAAGCAGAAGAAGATAAAAACCCCTTCCTCTCTGAGCTGTGATTGTATCTCAGGGTGGACGACTTCCCATACTTCTCCGGGAGAATCCCTGGCTGCTCTGTTGTTCCTGTGGAGGTATGCAAACGGCTGAACAGACAGCACTAGTATCTTTGGAAAAGACAGGATGATCCTCCCCCTCCTTCTCCAAGTTCCTCCATTTTTGTATAACTCTGCCTGCCACCTCAAGAGGTTCCAACTCCTCACCTTGGCACATGGCACAAAACAACTGTGATGCTCTACTCAAGGTGGCACCAAGCGCTGCAGCAGTCTGCCACTACTGATCTCCCTCACCATGCGTAGGGGAATCTCCATGCTTTCAGCCATGTATCCTTGCAAGTGTTTGGGTACAACAGTGCCCAGCCCTTGCCAATCTCAAGTACTCATGACCACAAGGTGTTCCCAAAGCATGAAGAAAGAGAAAAAGCCTTGATTATTTTTTAAACAGTGTATTTGAGAGTATTCACTTAACTTCTGATTTTGAGTTTTCAGATTGCATTTGTTTTCAAGCCCTATTCTGCCTTCCTCTTCTCCCACTGCCCTATCCATTCACCCTCTGTCCCAAACATAAGGGCTAAGGATGATTGTTTCTCCCTTTGAAATCGAGAATCATTCCATTCCTGAATTTGAGGCACTGGGAAATATACTGGGAGGTGAGGTGGGGGAAGAGGCTTGGCAACCCAAGAAAGAATGCAGTAAACCAGTCATTTCCTTCCAAAGCATTACACTCCACACCCTAGAGTTAGTGGTCTTTATGACAGCCTAATAAAATTAAAAAAGACTCAGAAAAGCGGAGGAGAAAGGTCCTATGTTTCCAAACTGATGCATGGACAAGGTGCCAAATTATTGCATTTCTTTCATTTGCCACAAACTGGGTTAGCTTTGAGCTTGAAGGAGAGAGAATAGCAGGTTTTTAAGTACTGCTTCTGGGCCTGGCATCAACACTTCTGTTGCCATAATGAGTCAGACATCAGAGGCAATACACACGAAAGGATGCAGGCCAATGCCTAGGCAAATAGAAGTGGGAAAGAAGGACTGAAAAATAAGTGCACATGGCAGGGAAGACGGACTCCATCCCCACAAACGTTTTGAAATTATAACCTCAATTGCTTGCATTTCAGCAAATAAAGTCACTTCAAAACAAAACCAATGAAAAAAACCCTCTAGAATTCTGTGCAAGGTTAATTTGCCAGAGGCAGATTTTGTTCTGTTAATTGCCATTTGCCATGTACCAAAGCCACAGTCCCCAAATGCTCTTGCACATTTCCCATCAGGCAAGCACACACACAATTAAGAACATTTGAGCAGTAATCCTTAGAACTGTGAAAAAGATAAATCCTTAAATGAAGGGAAATTAGTCTTCTCAGCCACAGAAACCATGGCCTCAGATGGTCCTTCCCCTTGCCACCTACCAGGGCTCCTGAAGGGTTGTTAGATGACTGAGGGTAGATAACTGGCTCTGGGGACAGACTGGGATGGAAAGTGCATTGATGGAAAACATCTGAAACTTTGATTTGCACCCTTATTTGGGGACTCCACCGGAAACTCGGGGCTGTCTGGAGACATGTATTTGGCACTTCTCACCTACCTCAACTGTCAAGTAACTCCCTGCTTTGTTCTCTTCTGCCTTATACTTCCACTGTTTTTTCTTTCTCCTGTTCATTTTCAGACCATACATTCTTCTCTGCCTCCTCTTTCAACTTTTATCACCATGACCTGGAGAATTGATATGCATTGCCTGATGCTCTTCTTTGCTTTCCCTTGTTCTCCCCCACACTTCATCAAACATAATTGTCACGAAGAAAATATTTACTACAAGAAATTGCAGCGATCTGCTAATCAGCTAGTACAAAATGACCAACTACAGACCTCCAAAAGACCTCCCAAGTCCCTTCCATTCTCTGTTACTAGGCTTCCTCTACCATTTCAGGACTTGTCTACCCTTGACAGTTTTACTAATGTAACTGATTAATGGAAGAGTTTTCATTTTATTTTGACCAACAGTTGTACTGATAGAGTCTCATTGCCATTATCACAGCTGCGTTGTTGTGAAGATGACCTACACAAGCCACCTTTCTGATGAGAACACCAGCACCCAAGCGCTGTGCAGCTACAAATGGGTATCACTTCTTTGATCTTGGATACATCATGGAGCCTGCCTTCCATCTTAGGAACTAGAGTGACACGCTACAAACTTTCATCTTACAAAACTGTGTGACATAAAAAGCTCTACTAAAGCACACAGGACTCAATAACCATGTTTAAAAACCTCTGGTACCTCCCTTTCTACAGTGTTAGACAGTGCTAACACGATACAAGCCAAAACGGTGAGGTCACTGCTCCAACAGGAACACAGTAATGAGGTCCAATATCCACAAAGAATTTGCATTCACATGCCATTGTTCTGGAGTCAGTTAATGATTAACATGGATCAACTCCTGTGCTTTATGAATGAAGGAATACACAGATATAGTATAAGGATTTTGAAATAGATTGTATTCTTCAAGACTGCACAGTGGTAACAAGCAAAGATCTTACAGAATATTAAAAATGTGTACAATTCCTGACTTTGCTGCCAAAGACCAGCCATTGTTTTACATGTAGTGCCTTGGTATTTCAGGTCATGACTGCCTTGTGTGATCCACGTGCATGCTGCAAATAAAGAGAATGTGATAAGGCAGCAGGAACATGATTTAGCTTTGATCTGAGGATGGATCCTGACTCTATTATGTTGCTGAGAGTTTGTGGGCACCAAAGAGAATATGGTAAGTTTGCTCTGCAAACTAAGGGTGTGACATTAATGAAAGTCACCCAGCACTGGAGTCTTCCATACAGTCACATCTACAATAAAACCATTTCCCCACTAGTTAGATTAAAGCCAGCATGGCTATGCTGCTTCTCCTGCTGCCACATTTTCTTTTGCACTTAATGATCTAATCACATCCTTTTTTCTACAGGGCCTTCGACTCATTCAGTGCCCAGGGTGGATGGGACTCATTGAATAGGCTTCTGTAGTCTGACAGTTTGTCTGCAGATTTGCCTCAAGCTGAAGATACATCCTTTGATTCTGTCCCTGGCTCTGCCACAAAGTTCCTATGTTAAGATACTGGACTAGTCACTTAAACCAAACCAAAGTGGGCACCAAGAGCCCCTTTTTTATGCTGTGGGTGCCTGACTTGAATCACCTGAGATCTCATTTGTGAAAGAGCTAAGACTCATTGCATGCAACTGGAGCAGAATGCTACAAAAAATGCTAAATATTCTGAAAAAAGATAGACGCTTAGCAGCTCAAACTTGACATTAGTAGACAGTTTTAGCCATGATCTCCCTGGACTTCCTTTCCTTTATGCAAAATGCTTCTTGCAGCATGGGGACAGTGTGACAGTTACAACTCTGTCTTTACCATAGGATGTTGAGGTTTCAAATCCCCATTAGGACAAAAAGAAAACCACTCACAGTTCTGAGTGGGGGATCTCTCATCCAGCTTCCAGGTGTTCAGGTTGTCCCATGTAGTTGCTCAAATCAGCAGACTTTTGGCATTTCTAGGTCATTTGTACACTCAGTTTAACTGCGAAGCCTTTCCTGGTTAGGATTTCCTCAAAACAGATATATTCCAGCCAAAAGCTTCAGTTTTGACTGAACTTTTCTTGTCAGACAGCTGCTTTGTACATGTCTCCTGTCTGGACTGCTGAGACTCTCTGGGAAGAGCGTACCAGTCCCGCTGTACAAGTTGCTGTTTCCAAAGGTGTTGCTTTGGGTGAAGGCAAACTAGGCTTGCAAAGGCACCTCTTTCATCTGAACTTTGTGGTATCAACTAGACATGCTCCAGAGATCCAGGGGAGCTCACCTCGCTCAGGTCATCATCCCATGCTACCAAGGGTGACCAATCTCCTTGGAAAGCCCAGTAACCCTGGGCCATCTATCCAACCTGCAAGGCCTTCAGATTTGCTCAGAAGGGTACCCTGTTTCAGATTGAAAGCAGTCAGTCAGTACAACATTATATAAAATATTTGAATGAAGGTGCAACCTATGTAAATGTCAAAGGTTTATACCTTCTTCACGTACATATGTCCCTGTCCACGCTACATCTGAATCTCTTCATCTTTCAGGAACAGACAATCACTCACAAGAGAGATCACCAGTCCTTCAAGGCCAGTGTCCAGGGGCGGCAAGGAACACCTTGAGTGGCTCTATTTCCTACGCACTACAAAAGCAGGTGTAATTAAAGCTGTTCCAAGGAGAGGAGACAGCCATTCCACCCCTCCTGGACTCCAGCCAGGTATTTCTATATCCTTTTTCAGCAAAGCTTCCCACCCTTGGAAGATGGCAAAATTTAGGCAAGACTATTAAAAGAGATGGAAAGATTTCAGGAGGTTGTGGCAGCAACTACAGGCTTTGCTGTATGGGTTCTGCACACATCACTTCTAACAGGGATCAGTGCAATCTGGCATTTAAATAATGTTACAGTGGGAGCGGTTCTTTTCTGCAGCATGCTACAGTTTCTTGTGCAGTGTCAAATTTGGTATCATTTTGACATCTGGTCTGTGGCACTCATCCATCTGTTGTAACTGAGTAGGTGTTGGGTGGGGTTGGCAGGAGAGGCTTGTTTAAGTGTTTGTTTTCATCCTGTAGAGGAACTGCAGAGCCAGCTCCGTAATTAATTAAATACTCATCTTTAAAAAAATGTGTGTACTAATATTCTAAAGAAATGGTGAATAAGGCAGCTATGCTTCTCACTGCTGAAACACGGAGACTTTGTTCCCATTTCTCCTTGGTTCCATGTTGTTTTAGGAAGCCTTCCCCACTGGCCTGGCACTCTGGTTTCTATTCCTGACTCAGCCAAATGCCTCCTGGCTGAATTTGGATAGGTCACTCCATCTTCTGTGCAGCAGCCTCCCTCTCTGTAAAATGCATCCAAAGTTAAACACCTCTTTTGTTACAAACTTTGAAATCTGCTGATAAAAAATGCAACGGAAGAGGTGGCCATTATCATTACTCTCATTATCTTGCTTTGTGGTTGTTCTATTCAAAGAATCATAATTTTAAATTAACCTTTGGTGTCATCTGCTCATAGCAAAAGAGAGGTTCTCCTGAGCACAGTGGAAACACGCCCACAATTTCCATGGCTGCCTCTCCAGGTAAATCTGTGTCTTTTGGGAACTTGTTTCTCTCATTTCTCTCAGAACAGAGCACAAAAGCACTTCTCTCTGTTTAACTGCCTACCCATAACCTTTCATAAATGCATGGTGCACCAGACAACCCTTTCCTCCTCCGTGTGTGACTAGGGAATGCTCCACCTGCGTGGTTTTAACTTCTGGGCAGACCCTGGTATTCATTTCTTTGCCTTGGGACAGTGACTCCTGCTGTTCAGTTTGCCAGTCTAGCAGGACATAGTTTCTGTCTTAGACTTTCTATCTAGCAATGTTTTACCCTGCTCTGTGATCAGTTTATGGATTTAATAAGTTATTGATAGCACTTATTAATGCCTTCAGCAGAACACTTATTTGCAAATGTAATAGATAACCAAGGAAATGGGGGAACTCCCTATGCACAGCTAAATATAGCAGGTTTTGTCCAGTGTGGCTAATCTTGTGAGTTTCTGACTACCTCCACGGAAACTCTGGCACAGCGAGGGATGCTCGGAGCAGCTTGCAGTTTGCTATTTTGTGGCTGGCAGACATGAATGCCAAATCCATTAATACTCAGAGTATATTTAAAGATGTGCACCCACCTATGGAAATTACACTATCTGCCCTTGAGAACAGAAAACTCTGATCTGGCTGTTCTCTTTCCTCCCTTCCCCTTCTCATGTACACATAGCAATAGATGTTACCCTAGGAGTCTGTAAAAGAGTTTGTGGGAAGTTCATCACATACTGAATGCTTCCTATTTTCTGGTGGTCCCTGTAAGGCCTGGCATCTCAGCACTCTTACAGGTTAGCGATTTTGCACCCAAGATTATCAGTCCTGTTAGACAAAACCAGAAGTCAAATACTGGGCTTTCAAATGCAGTTTCTTATAAAATACTCTGTAAGAACAAGAACAGAAGCATCCACTGGGGACACTGATTAAAAAGGACAAAATGTGACCTTTTTTTTTTTTTAGCTAAATAACAAAAAAAATTCACTCTTGGCAATATCACCCTGAAGTCACCTACATTTTACCTCTACTGTCACTCCTTACTGCCAGGGAAAGGTGGAGGAATTCAATTGATTTTATTTGTAGATCAGGTTAGGCAGAGAGGACTTGTATTATTATTTCTTAGCTTGCAGACTAAAGCATGTACTGTATGTGGAAACGAAATTCATCTTCCATTTCTCCACTGTGATTTGTGTCATAATAAACTTTTAGTTTCTTCTCTAAATTATTTCCCTCTCTGTAATTTCCTCTGGTGACTCTTGGACCCTGAAGTGCCACTAGCCGCAAAATTACAAATAGGAGTACTTTGAACTCTAGTCATTCACAAGAAACTCGTAATCCTGACATCCCACAAATACTGTATTTGCTGTGAGATGAAAGGAGCTTACTCTGTGCTTTAATCATGTCTTACTCATTTCCATAAACTAGAATTTCTTCTCATTCAAGTATCTCCCCGTTTCTTTCTTGCCCACCCCAGGACTGACAAAATTTAAAATAACCCATACCACACTGAACATTTTTTGCTAGTAATTTTGCAGCAGAACATGACCACTGCAGCAGTAATGGAAGGAAAATACACAAGAACAGTGAAAGGAACCTTTGAATTACAAAATTTACGATCTCCTTAAAAATGGATCATAGCTTTGTTGTAGGGCACTAAGTCCAGTCTTTGCACAATCTTCTCTCTCCCAAGGACCAGCCTGGGTGAACCTCACTGTGCCAGCCCATGCTGAGCAAAATGGTATTTGCTGTCAGTTATGTCCTGCATCAGGGAGTTTCCATTTGGTATCAAAATATAATTCCTCTTATCAGCTTTAGATTTGCTGGCTGTATGTTTTATTGTATTTCTGATCTTTGTGAGAACATTGGCCTGGCTGTTTCAGTTTGCAAGGGTAGGGAAACACATGGAAATCACAGAATCACAGAATGGTGGGGGTTGGAAGGGACCTCTGGACATCATCTTGTCCAACCCCCCTGCAAATAGGCAGGAGTGATGCTGCAGCCAGTTCTGGGCAGAAATTTAGAAAAGCTGAGTCTTCCAGGAATAACACCAGTTTATTTGTTACAAACTAACACTGCCATACAAACCTTTTCCTAATATTATGAAAGAGTAAAATGAAACATATAATTTCTTTTCTCAACTGTATTCTTTATATCTTCTACCTTTATCACATTCTCAGTCTTCTCTCTAAACAAACCAGCTTGCACACAGCCAGGTGGTGACTTTCCATGCCTCTGTGTTTTTGTGCATTTTGGTTCCCTTCTGCGTTTACTCTAACTTTTGTACAACAGGGTGACCAGACCTGCTCACTCAGGTCAGAGGCTTTCTCCTTGCAGGCCAGGCTTTGTACCCCCCTGGTCCTGGACAGCTCCCCAGCACAGGGTGAGGAGTCTGGCTGTATTACAGGAGCCCCCTCTCACTGCCCTCCGGGTCCCGGTGCTGCTTGGAGCCTGCAGCTCTGCCTTCAGCAACCGGGCACTACAGTCTGCCCCTTCCACCACTCCTCCGCTCTTACATGACATGTAAAATAAGGCTTTAAGAGGTTTTTCATAACCTGATAGTGTATGCAGAAAACTCAAAATATTTATTCTCACATTTGTCACTGTCTGTGTTATCAAAGTAAAAAATGAATGTCATCTTCCTCTTCACATAACTGTATTTGGCTCCCCAAGTTTTTCAGTCTTGTTTCGCCCTGGGTGACCAAGGGGCCAGACAATTTTGACAATGTCATTACCTCCAAATGTCCCAGCTTATTGTTCTGATAATTCATCAAAGTTTTAAAGATGGCCCCTAGGGTCTATCTGTGGGTATTCTACTGCCTTCCTTGCTAACCTTTCACTCTTCATTCCTGCAACACTTGCTTTCTTTTGTAAAACAGACACTATGGCAGAATTTTGCATCTCACCTCATGACTGCTAGATTTTCTTAACAGCATCTTGTGAGAAAAGTTATCAAAGACTTTCTGAAATTTCCTCTAAAATTTACATTAAGTGGTTCTGCATAATCCATGGCTTCATTGAGATACTTCAGGGTTTTTTTAGGAAGTTAAAAAAGGCATGCTTTTCTGTTACTGGATCAGTCAGGCTTAGCATTAAGCTTGTGTGCAGATTTTATAACTCACTAACTTATATTTCAACCTTTCTTTCTTTTTCATGTGGCTGAGATGATCTTGATTTTAAAGTAAAATACATGCCATGTTCCACTGATTTGGTATAGCAGAATAGTCTATTTTTAAGGGGAACTTACATGATTTTGTTAACAGCTATCAGCCTTGATTGATGCCATCTGTTCTGGGAGGTTTGTTACTTTAGCATGTCAATCTTGCGGTTTCTCTTTTGATACCTCAGTGTTTGACAGGCCCCCATCTTCAGTAATTAAAGAAAATATGTAGAGAGTGAATGCATTTCCAATCAGTAAAGACTGATGGGAGGATATAATGTAGCCTCTGCAATACCCTTGTCATTTTTAACTGCCCCTTTGATCCAGCAAATTCACTAATTCTCTTTCAGATATTTATATTTCTCATTTGTTTGCAGAAATGTGTCTGTTTGCACTTGAAATTTCCTCTCAGTCCTCCTGTTTCCCATCTTTCATTTTTCCTTGCCAGTTTATGTTCCTTTATTTCGGGTTAGCCAGGCTAGATTTCCTTTTCCCGAAGGTTACCTGTTTGGTTCATCATACTGTGTTTGTTTTTTCTTGCCTTCCTGCTTCCTTTTTGGTTTCGGGGTATGCATACCTTCTGTGATGCAATTATGGTATGCTTAAGTAGTTCCATGCTGAGGCTAAGGATTGTAATGTCTTCACTTCTGACTCATTTCCTTCTCTGTACCTCTTTCCAACCCTCTCCTCCCTCCAAATCCAAGAAATTTAAAGGATTATATTTTAATTGCAGTGCAGTTTAAGTGTTAGCTAGCTATTAGATTTCTATCTCCATCCTAGAAGGCTTTGTATGATGTTTTGCATTTCTTGTGTTTTACTGGGGTGGGGGGTATTTGCATTAGCTTCTTTAAGACTGGCCCAGACCCAAGTCTCTACACTTCTAGATCTTGCATGAAATGCAGTTGTGACACAAACAAGCGGCAAATGCAATTTCAAATAAAGGTCCTGCCAAGGCACTTTGAAGCGAAATGACAAATTCAGATTGGTCAGACCATTTGATGCTGGAGCATGCTTCAGTAAGTTCAAGGGCACTAGCAGGGTTTTGGAAAAAAGCTGGATGCGTTATCAGGCTGGCGCTCTCCAGGAAGGGAGGAGCTGCTTTGCTTTTTTTACACCATAATCCTGTTTAACCATGTTTGCTAAACAAGAAACTGGGAAAAGAGTAAGAAAAATCCTGGTTTAAAACCAAGAGACACACATGCTTTGTTTTAGCATCTCACTGCCATGGTAGGACAAACTGCTTTAATCAGTTTCAAAAACCATGCACAGCTCTGGAACCTAGAGGAAGAAAAGAGGCATTTAAAGGAAAATGCCAGGAGCACTGAGAAGGGTGAAACAAGAGGATCAGGGAGGAAAGAAGTGACATCTTGCCTTCTGCTCACACACTGAAAGCAGGATTATGATCCATACAGGAGGTGAAAAGGCAGAAAAATGAGGAAAGGGTCAGGCAAGGCTCTGAATACAAACAAATGGTTTGCATACAGAGGCTGGCCATAAACGACACCAAATCACTGGACTGCAGTGCTGCAGCCAAATCCACACAGGTCCAACTTAGAGCAGGGGACCTGGGAGTGTTTCAAATCTGGATGCCTGATCCAGTTCCATCCCAGCTCTGCTCTGGACAAGAACCTGCTTCCCTTCCCTGTGAGCTGTCGAGGCAGCCAGGCGGGAGCTGGTGCACCCTTCAAGCCACCTCCCCAGTCTGGAAGTCTCGGGAGCACAACAGGCACGAGTGACACTTCACACAGCGGAGGTCACTTCAGAAAGAGTGTCATCGACTTCGGCACAGTGGTATGGGGCCTATTTGGCTGTGGCTAACTGAATCAATGGGAAAAGTGTCCTTCCTGATGTAAGTGCAGGACTCAAACCTGCATGGGAGAGGAAGAAGCAACCCCCAGTTTTGTATTAAGTTCTCTGTGGCCTTGGCAGTAAGGCAACATTATGTTCACTTGACTTCGACTTTAAAAGAAGGTATATAAAAGAAGAATAGCACCAACATATTTTTAGGGTACAGAAAATTTAAAAAATACATATATTTTGAAACTGACCCTTGGCAGCCTGTTTAAAAGAGCTTGAAACTATCTGAACTACAGAAGGAAAAAAAAAGGAAGAAAAACATGCCCACGAGGGCTGAAAAATCACTTCAGTAATAGATGACTTTTAACTTTACATCAGAAAGTGTTTGGCAGGCATAATTTTAAAGTGTTAGGGAAATGTGTGTGATAACTGCTTGGGTGAAAGAGCAAATGTAGTCCACAGTGAGATTTATCAAATGTTCACATAAGCAATCAGAATCTGGCAGGGCCAGCTGCCCGTGGAGAGGGGCAAAAAGAATCACAGCTCTAAACTTTGAAAATTTAATGAAGCCCACTGACTTCTCACAGGAAATTTTTCTTTGAGCGTGTTCATGTGTCATGGGAATGCTAGTGAGCAGAAGGCTCCGACAAAATGCCAGCTATAAGGCATAAGGGAAACAAAACCCTCCAAGCCCCACCAAAGGCCAAACCACCCTTTTCCTCTTTTAAAGCTGCAAAGATTCTTGATGCACCAAACCCCTGAGCATTCTTATGCATTATCCTTAATCACACAAACAGGCCTATTGACATGATTGGGGTTATCAGGAGAGTTTTGTAGGATTGGCCTCTTTTCAAAGAGACCAGAAGAGCACTGAACTCCCGGGGCTTGGGCGGGAATGTGCGCAGAGGCTTGAGCCAGCCAGCAAAAGGAGCAGGCAGTGCCATCTGGGGTATTCATGGGAGCAGTAGCTGACTATCTGCTTACAAAAGGAAAGAGGGACATCAAGACAAAAAAAGGAGGTACAGGGCTAGGAGGATAACAAGCAGATAAAAAAATGCAGTTTAAACCAGAATTTAGTTATCCTTAGTTTTATGCTACAAATATCTAAGCAGCTTGCTTTTGCTATTCAGCTGCAGTAGCATCCTATCAAAGAAGTGTATTCTTTTAGCATCTTTTGTGGCACAAGATGTTTTAAAAAAAAGTAGGTTTTATAGTTCAGACACCTCAAAGATCTCCTATCCCAGTGCTTGAGACATGACCGTTTTGCAGCAAGCGATGACATTCGGGAACGCATTTGCTTCTAAGATCCCTTGGAGCATGGGGCCGTGACAGCAGCACACAACCAGCTGCAGTGTTGCAGGCTCCTGTGTGCCAGAAATTATGAGGCACCGAATGACGCACCAAGGCAGTGAGGTGCCCCAGACCTGAAGTGGGCTTTTGGAGAGCGACAGAGGTGCTAGAAATAGGTAACAGCCAGGCCCAGCTGCACACGTCAGAGGAGGGAACCAGGTAGGGGAGTCTTATGTTCCTTGTGAGAGTCTTGACAGGTTGTGGATAATTAGTTCATTTAGACTGGAGACAAGCCAGCAATACCTTAGTCTTGATCCCACATGTGCAAAGTGTGAGTGGGAGTGAGGGGTACCCAGCACCTCTCAGGAATGGGGAATGTCCTACACGTAAAAGGTTGGAATTTGATTCTGGTTTTCTCTTTCAGCAGGACTGGACTGGCTTTCAAAGTCCCCAAGGACGCATGAAAGCCATGTGTCTGTTTGGCCCAAATCGTTTGTAACTCATACTTTCCATATGAAGTTCACCATAAAATAACAAAGAGAAATGACTTAATTGAATTTGTTTGGAACCCAATATCAGAGCAGTGTAACAAATAGAAAACAGTCAAGCGCCATACAATCAAACAGTTAGGGAGAAGTTACAAATTTCAACACACATGCAGCTGCCTTGTGGAAAAACAATCGAAACTACTACATTTAATATGGCTGTGCTTCTATAGCAATTTCCATCCAGGCGTGGAGAAACACTTAACATATTTTGCTTGAAATTTCCCCATACTGTTTCCTGGGACTAAAAGGGAAACTGTGGATCTCTGCAGCCGAGTGATTAGCCCAAGGTCACAGGGCAGGAGATTTGGAAGCAAAACTTTGGACTGCCGGTGATGTACTTTAACCACAAGACCATCCTTCAGTCTCCTTCACGCTGATGACTTTGGAACTAGCTTTAAAAGATCCAGTGAGACGCAACGATGGGAGT
This sequence comes from Fregata magnificens, assembly GCA_013389945.1. Classification (NCBI taxonomy): domain Eukaryota; kingdom Metazoa; phylum Chordata; class Aves; order Suliformes; family Fregatidae; genus Fregata; species Fregata magnificens. Next base: position 239,915 of record WAAD01037796.1, read on the forward strand.
GCTAGATAGCTACACTAGATAGCCAGAGGCAACAAAAATGATTAGAGACATGTGGGGGTATTTCTAAACAAAAAGATTAAGACCAGAACTATTTCATTTAGAAAGGAAAACAGTAAAAGATGATAGAATTGAGGTATATAAAATAATGAATGGTGTGAAGGAGAAATCAGATGCCCTTCATAAACCAAGAGGGCACCTAATGGAATTTAAAAAGGCATTAGCTTATAAATGGATAAGGATATCACTCTCCAGCTTATCCCTCAGCAACCGGTGGAACTCTCAGTTGCAGGACATTGATGTAAATTGTTCAAGAAGGTTAGGGAAAAAAGAAAAGATTGCATGTAGCCAGGAATAAATACAGAAGATTTTTGAGCTAAAGAAAATACTTCTTCAAAGCTGCAGTTTTCCCCTAAAAGAACCACCTCTTTCCCTGAGAAAGAGCTAACTCTTTTTATTCCTGATTGAGTCTCACCTGCAGAACCCAGCAAAAACTGCAGCTGCTTTCTCGTATGTCCCCAAACCAGGAACACTCCTGCCTACATGTTTTTCAGGAAGCCTCTTCCTCAGAACAGTATCAAGAGCCTTAGAAATTCAGTTTTCTGCTAATAGCAAAAATCATGTCCTCATTTTGTCTCCAGGAATGCCAAGCTGTCTTTGTACCACACTTTACACCTGTAAGGAAAAGCTGGAGGGTAAGGAAGGTTGCACTGTCTTGTTCTTCTCCCCTCAGCTCACATCTGCAGCCACCTCCAAACTCCACTGCTTCTTTCCCTCCCTCTCCTTCTTTCTCCAGAGCCAAGCTGCAGATCCATGTAAGATCCCACCTGGGTCTCATAAATGATCATCTCTTGGATGTCTAGGGTAAATCCATCAGCCTTTTGTTCATCTACACAGAATGGAGCCCTAACTGTCCAGCTCTCCCTTTTGACTCTCTTTGAATCCCTCCATTGGTGCTGCATCTGCCGATTTTCACCTGTCTTCAAGGCTCTCCCTAACTTCCCCGCATCTGTGAGCTCCCTTTGATAATCAGGGTGTTAATTGTCCTCTGCCGATCTAGTCTGCCCTTTTCTCATTTTCTCCTATAATGGTCTTCATGCTGTCACCTACAGTCACCAGCTGGTACTTGCCTTGACATCACCCGTAGGGCACCCTCCGATACAGGTGGTAACCCTGTCTAACTCCTTTTCCCCTTTGCCATACCACTTACAGCGAAACAGGCTGCTATAGATAAATGGTGTCAAAGTTGCCTGTTACGGGCAAGCTAGGAAGGTCTGTTTGCCTTGTGTGAGTGGTCCTTAGTGCATGGATTCTCTCTCTTCCGTGTTTAGAAAAGTGTTTGGTATAATGGGTACATAATGGACTACAGAAATGATAATGATCCTCTGAATTATTCAGCACTGGTCCCCGGTGCTGAATGGATGGGACCATCAATCTCTCTTAGGACATCGTAACGAAACCTCTAGGATGAGTCTTGGCTTATATAGAAAGCAGTACACCTTGGGGAGACCGGCATCAGTATTTTAATCAGAGACCCCCACTTCATTCCTTCCTCTGGGTCTGGGCAACCAAGGCACTCCTACCTCTCTCCCTTGATCCCTCCCTCCCGTGTAATCACGCTGATCGGCCTGCACTCCCTTTGTAAGACATGATACGCACAGCACCTCTTCCATCTAATGCCGCTGCCAAGTTCAGTTCACACAGGCAAATAAAGCTGTTTTTATTTCATAAGAGCACTTTGCCTTAACTTTGAGCTACTTTAGCAGCCCCTGGATACTTTGGTTTCCAACAGTTATTTATACGTTCTCAATGTCTGCCACTCCTCTCTTCCCCCTGCTCCTCTGGCAACACTGATAGCAGGAACTGTTATTAATTACTTGTTGAATACCCGCAGTGCTCTGCTGCACCAGGAGAGATGGTCCTTCCCCACCAGGATTTATAAGCTGGGTATACAAGTAAACTAGCATGCAGAAAGTTTGCCAGGTGATCGGATGATGAAGAGGATGTTTTTAAGTTAATGTTTAAGAAGGTGAGAAAAAGAGAAAAGGGCTCTTTGTTCATCTTTCTTTGTTAAATCTCTCCTCTCCTTGTTACAGAATATGATGAAAATAAAGTGAATGCCACTAAATAAATCAGAAGAAAACGGTAAGCATTAAAGATCTACCTTGGAAAAAATAAAGAACTATAGAAAGAGAAATAGCTTTGAAGCTGGAACCGAGAAGAAATGATGGATCCTACCTAAAGGGCAAATCAGAAGTTCTTCCCACTGACAAACACGCAAAATTTTCACTGATCATAAAAACAGACATTGAGGATTTTTTTCTGTGAAAAATTCAGGTTATTTTTTTCATTTTTCTGTCAGATGGTCTTTTTCAAATTTCTATCTAATGAAAATTCAAAATAAATAGTGGTTTTCAGGTATGAGAAAGGTCTGGTTTCAGTTTTGTAAAAGAATCTCAAATTGCTTTTTGACAGATTTTTTTTATATATATTAAAATGTATTTTTTATTTAAAAAAACTAAACCTTTTCTCCATTGACAGAAATGTTGATGAAAGAACTTAGTCAACCGTAGCCTATTGGGACTGTGCAGGCAAGGTCACTGAGGTAAAGGGTTAGCAGTGCTTTTTTTGTAGATATTATCCAAGTAGCCCAGGTTTTAAAGACATGCCCAAAGCAGAGTATTACCAAATTCAAGGTCTCACTTTCAATGCTGACTCTTCTAGATATTGTATCAGAAAGCGTTCCTGGAAACTACTGCCCAAACAGGGCCAGTTTATATACACATTTATTGTCCCTTAGCTTGAACAGTTACTTCTCTTCTTGCTGGGGTTTACTACCTGTGTGTATTTATATAGAATAGTCATATCTCTTTCCAGACTACACTTTGCTAACATGGACATTGAAGCCTCTTCGAATCTCCTTTCACAAGACAGATACTCCATTTCCCCGATCATCCTTCTAGACGTGGTTCCAGCTTAAGTTCACCCTTCTCAAAGATGGATGCTCAGAGCTGCACACTGCTCTGGGTTAAGTTTCGCCTGTGCCTTACACATTAACATTTCCTCATGTCTGCTGGAAACACCTCGCCTGAGACAACCTCCCATCATTTCTGCCTGATGAAATCACAACGTGGCTTCACAGTTCTCGGGTGAGAACTAAAGGCTATGACAGGTGAAGTCTGGCAAAACCTACTACAGCAGTAGGAGAGAGTTTTGTCCCCACACCAGCTGCCTGTTCGATAGAGGCAACCACACTCACACAGAGTCAGGAGCGGGATGCATGTGCCTGAGCCTACATACTACCAGTTACAGTCCTGCATGTTAGCCGTCCTGCAAATCATCCTGAATTATGCCAGTGAAAATTAAGGAAAACCCATAGATGCCTATACTGAACCTGAGGTTTGGGGCAGAACTGAGTCACCAATGCTGGCTGAGGGGGAACGGCCACAATTGCAAAGGTCTTGTTTGAGAATCAGAAGCAGAGCGAGCCATTAACCTGGGTGAGGCAGAACTCCTTTCCCTATCATCTTGGGGCAACCCTGCTGTGTAGTGTTACTTTTTGTTTTCTTAAAGGCTGTTCCTTATTCATGAGTGCGTTGGGCAAGGAAAACAAGTTGAGCAAAAGCCACTAAATAATTTGTCAGGATGAGTTGTCCTTTGCCCCAACAAGCACTTCTAAGGTTTGCATCCCTCACCCGTAGACTTTGGCTACATACAAACCACCTGCAAAGCCGCATTTGCGCTAACCTGCCAACCACATCAAACATGGTAACTTCCATTGCCAGTGGGGGTAGCCAGCCAGATGAAGAGCTATCAGGAAAAGGTTATCGGGTGAGCCATTCATTTCATAAACATGGGCTTAGAACAACTGAACATGCAACAGCATCAACTTTGGTTCAGTTGGATATGGGATGTTGTTTATTTGACTTCTGGATCAAAAGCATCATTAAAATACACATTAGAGAACCCAAGATTATTAAAGCTACAACATACATCATCAATATGGAATGTGCTAATGGCTTTCACATACATTAAAATTTTTTTTGAAAGTATTATCAGCTAGGAAGAGAGTAGTTACTCCTTCCTCCCACCTGTAGACTTCTCTAAATGTGTATATATATATATGCAACTTAATTTACCAGAGAAGTAGTGAAAGAAGAGGTACCTCTGCCTGCACAAGTAGTGAAGTTAGACAAAATAAAAATGAAGATGTGCATTTTACATTTTTCTCCTTCAAACTGAAAAAAATGAAATTGTATTCTGTGGAAAGTAGGACAACAGAAATCTGTATTTTAACACAGGCAGGCAAATTAATTCTTTGTGAAACAACACAGAAGTCAATGGCACTATACCAGAGATGAATTTACCCAGGCTGTAAAAAGAAAACATAAGTGCAACACAGACCAACAGAAGAGATTCCATTTAAAGTAAGAATTATGTTTCTGTCAGAAAAAAACAACAACTAACTAAATTTGTTTCCCGGAAGGAGATCCAACTTGGCTCCGCTGCAGCAGTGTAAAAGGATCCAAAATAAGTAACAGCAGGCATCTCCGCTAAAATTTGCTTCTGATCGACATTATTTTTCCTCTGGTACCAGAGAAGAGTTGAACACATATTGCAAGTGGGGCACAGTAATTTACTGCACAGAACATGAGAAAGGGGGCTAAAGCTCTGGCATTTAAAACTTGGCTCAGCCAGTGAGTCAGTACATGGTCTTAAACAAACCACATACACTCTGCAGGGCTAATTCCCACCTAAATGCTTTCAATTTCAGAGACATATAAGCTCAAATGGGGGGGGGGGAGGGGAGGGAATATTCTTAATTACACCCATGTTCTATGTCTGCCTCCTTACACTTAAGTCAGACCCTCTTACTCAATCCAGCTGATGGCTAGTTACATGAAAGCAGGAACTTTACATTATGTTTTAGTGGTGGCAGTTTGTATATACCAGCACACATTAATAAATGAACAGTAAAGCACCATAATCACAATCTGTGCATCTGTGTCTGTTTTATGGTATCCTGAAAATGTTTCTAAAGTAGCTGGAATACAGAAAGCAGAAATTATCATTCCTTCCCAGCTGGGCTCATGTGAAATGCTGTCTGACTGTGACTGGCAGATTTGATATTTTGCTAATTGTGAGAGACCCCACTTTGAACAACGTACTCACATTTGTTATGATCAGTGAATATTTCCTTTCACATCGCATTTTCTCCATACATAAACTTATCATAATCCATGTGCACAAGTCTCCTACATGCAGCCTTTCCTCTATGCAGGGGAAAGGCTGGTTTTTTTTGTATACGACAGTAATGCAATTTTTCATTTCTGCCTGAGTGAGATCCACAAGAATGGAAGTCTTCCTCACGCAAAATCATTTGTTCTCAGGTTGTTCCGACCTAAAGCTGAAGGCTTCATTCAGAGACATCTACTCAGAAGCGATTCTCGGAAACCAGTAACAAAAGCTGCACTAGACATGAGGAAATTGTTCATTAGAAAAAAACAATACCAAAAACCAACTAGGGAACTACGCTGACGTGACAGCATAATTGGGGGGGGGTGTGAGGGGGGAAGAAGAATCAAGAGCCAAAATAGTCCTAAAGTTTCACAGTAATTTGTCTTTTAAAAATTAGATGTACACCAAATATTCCCCCAAAAATCTTGCATCTAATTCAGTCATGTTCAAAATGGAATTTAGATGAAGGCAGTGTTTCTAAGGGACAGAGCAACACCTAAGGTCTGAATCTGACTTAAATCCAGAAGAATTCCACCGAAATCAATGGTTACAGCAGTGCAAATCAGCAAGAGATCTAAATCTGTCCTAGCTGATTTCAGATCTATCTTTTATTTGCTATATGGCTTTAGGCAAGTCAGTGACCTTCTTTTTATTTCTCAGTTTCTCCATCCGTAAAATGGTGATAATACTGCTTGTAATACATGAAGATTGGGGGGACCAGTTAGTTCCCTAACACGGTCTGGATATGAAAATTGCTGGGGATCAATCATTTTTAGTCGCCTCCATCACCTTTATTGACTCTTTATAATCTTAATACTTGGCTTTTTGCTTGCTTGCATATTTCTCTTTTAAAAACCATGAGCCATAGCCTGGAATCCTTATTCAAGTTTTACACCGTTTACGTCCACGGCAGGATTCACACGAGAAAAGGGAGTACGAAATTTGGAACTTGGCCCCAACAACAACAAACTGCGAGGATATTTCAAACAAAACTCATCAATCACAGCATGAAATTAATCCCCTTTAGATTCGCTTTTTAGAGCGCAGAGGAACGTGCGTATTAACTGACCCACTGATGCCCAAACAACAAGGGCACAAACAGAGACGCCGCAAATCCTTCTTTGCCCTTATTTGAACGTACGCTGCGCTGATATTTGCGGCACTAGTCAATGTTGTTCGAACAGCGAAACTGGGGGCGGAAAAAAAATAAATAAAGAACAACCCAACCTGAAAACACCCTAACGCCTGACACCTCTGAGAGGGACCTCTAGTGTGTGCTAGAACGTTTTGTGTTGTGCTTCGGGAGTAATTAATACACCAAAATCACCGCAGTCATTTTGAATAGGCGAGGGGAAGTTTCGCCAAGTGCCTCCGACCTGCGGGGCCGGCATCCTTGCACGGGCGCTGCTGAACCCAACCGGCACCAATTAAACTGACACTTTTTAAATTTTTTTTTTCCCGGACTCGGCGTGCGCAAGGCACCAACTTCCTCGGGTCGCCCCGCAGCTTCCCCGCTGCGCCCGCCCGCACCGCGCAGCCCCCGGCCGCGGCCCCCGGCT